>VMDO01010384.1:0-71905 GCA_007922755.1 Pedetes capensis
TTCCCTGCAAGCAGAGCTCATTGTTGGACTCTGTGGCCTGGAAAAGGGGCAGAAGTAGAGGTATACAAGGTGAACTCCTCAGTGGAGAACTTTTGGAATGTTAACATGGAATTTAAAGAGATTTAACTCCTTAGGTAAGGGACTCAGCAGAAAAAGTAATAGGGAAGATTGTCATGAACCAGTCTTTTCTCATGCCAATATATATATATATATATATATATATATATATATATATATATATATATATATAATATATGTATTATATGTATTATATATATTATATATAATATATATATATATGCATGTGTTAATTTTATTAAAATACAGGACACAGGCAAAGAAATTCATCATATTTAACTTTCAAGAAAAGTAGAAAAATCACATTCAGCTTTTAAAAAACTGAAAGTAGTCAGGTAACTAGAACTCAGATAGGAAACCAAGACACAGAACATTACCAGACTCCAGAAGATATCCCTCTTTATGTCCCCTAGGGTCACTATCCATCTCTTTAACTAACAGAAGGAAACCACTAATTTGTACTTGTTGTTGTTGTTAGGTGCTGTGGAGTCGGTATCCGACTCATAGAGACCCCCATAGGGTTTTCAATGGCAGACTGTTTCGGGATTGCCTTGGGAGTGGATTGCCAGGTCCTTCTCCCATCTAATTTGTACTACTATGTGTTAATTTTGCCTCTTCTTCAAAAGGTGTAAACATAGAATCAAACTGAGTATAATCATCTTTATCTGGCTTTCTTCACTGAAAAATAAATTAGTGAAGGACATCCACTGTTGCATGTATTTGGAGTTCATTCATCTTACTTCTGTATAGTATTCCACTGTCTGAATATATGATAATTTATCCATCCTACTCCTGATAATCTTTTAGGTAGCTTCATTAACAGTAATGTCATTGGGAATAACTATCTTATATGTCTTTTGATACCCCATGTGTCTGGCAGATTTGCATGTTATAGGAGCTTGCATGTTGCTGTGATGCTGAACGCTATGTCACCAGTATTTGAGATACCATCAGGGCCACCCACAGTAGACAGGTTTCAGCTGAGCTTCCAAACTAAGACAGACTTGGGAGAAGGACTTGATGACCTAGTCCCGAAACAATTAGCTGTTGAAAACCCTATAAATAGCAGAGATGCACTGTTAAATATAGTGCCAGTAAATGAGCCCCTCAGGAAGGAATTCAAGAAACGACTGGAAAAAAGTTGCCTCCTCAAAGTAGAGTCAAAATTAATGGTAGGAATGGAATAAAGCCCCTTGGACCTCCTTTTCCTGATGTACCATGACTCAAAGTAAGAAGAAACACAGTGACTTCAACAATGGACTCAAACATAAAAAAAGATCAATAGACATTGTTGGCTAGTGATATTCTCTCTCTCTGCATCTTTCATTTTAGTTATATTGTTCAGTTTTAGTATATTTTATTTTAATTATTTTAATTTACATTTCCTTAAAATTGATATATTCTTGTCCATTTGTATATCCTATTTTATTAAGAGTCTGTTCAAATCTTTTGCCCATTTCTCCTTTGGATTGACTTTTTCATTTATTGGTAGAAGTTTGTTATATATTTTGGCTATGTATCTTTGGTTAAACATATGCTTTGTAATTATCTTCTTCCCTTCCTATTGGGCTGCCTTTCCATTCTTATTAATGTCTTTTACTGAACAGAAATTTTTATCTTTTATGCTTAGGATTTTTTTTTGTATTCACATAAGAAATTTTGCCTACTACAACATCACAATGATTTTTTTCTATGTTTTCTTTCAAAAAATGTATTGTGTTTTCATATTTCAATGGGTAATCTATCTCAAACTGAGCTTGAGGTTATGTTGTGATTCATTTTGTTAGCCCTCATATTTTGACTGAGTGCATTAGAGCATTTTCATTTGAATCATATTATCTTTTGTTTGAATAATATTGGTGATGTGTTATTGAGTATTCCCAGATTGAACTGCATGAACTCAATTTAATTCTGATTATTTTTAAGAGCAAACTCTTTCCAATCTTTTCATTTAAATTTTTATTTAAAAATTATTTTGATTTTGATTATTCATGACTAAATTTTGTGATGAAGCACTGATTCATTTTAAAAATATCTTGTCCTATGTTGTTATCTTGTATTTGTCATTTTCTTCATATCGAATTTCTCTTTATTAAACTCTCATAAATCTATATTTTGATTAAAATACAATTTTCCTGTAAGTTTTTAATAAATATATTTAAATGTGGGTTATTTTTATCATCATCATTTTAAATGATATTTATTTAGGAATTGGACAAAAACTGTTTTGTTTATTAGCATAAAAAATGTAAGTTTTCTGCAGTTAAGAGAAACACAGGGAGAAAGAAGTGATGAGTTTAAAAAAATTAGAGATTCAGTTTCACATCTCCATGATTGAATTCACATAAAGCACCACCAGAACAAGTCATCCTTGAGACATAAGAGAATAAAATTGCTAGAGTAAACACTTTTCTCATATGACAAAGCAAGTCAGTATTCTATATACATATTCTTAAAAGAGGTTCTAGTGGTTATCCTAACTATACTCATAGCACATGACATGGTAGGAAAATTTCCAGTAGGGAGAATTTAGGTTTTTAATCTCACTCTAAAACAGCAGTATATAAGACACTTAGATATAGTTAACACTTAAAAGAGAGTTAAACCTAATACATCTTAGGTGTCTACTTAGTGTTTGGATATTTTCTTTTTCTGGAAGAACAATCTCAAATGGACTGGAACTTGCCTAATGGAGTGCATCAAGATTCACTGATGAATTAATATAATTCATTTGTAATAGCCTAAGTGAAAGATGGTTATGTCTTTCTAGGACTGACTTTAACAGCTTGTGAATTCAAAGATAAGAATGGCATTTAGTGGTATATAAACAGATTTTTTTAATAGTATTTCAAAGGAAACTTGGGAAGACTGAGGACTAGGAAAATAGGAAAGCAAAAAGAGTGGAGAGAAAATAAGCCTAAAGACAATGCAGTATTCAGTTTCCTTCCTAATTCCTTCAGGATGACATAGGCTTTTTTTCCAAAGGTCTTAGAGTGACCTCCTTTCTCTGGCTTGTTCTACCTAGCAGCCAACAGTACATCATAGGCAACACTTTATTATATCTTAATTACATTGCAATTATTTCACATACATGAGTCATGTTCCTAGATTCCTTGTTCTTTGAAGACAAGTGGGGATGCCATGATAGAAAAATAGTATGGCAGCAACACCCTCTGACTTGCTTTAGGGGCTATTGAAATCTATTATTTTGTACCATAAATGTATGTTGTTGTTGTTGTTGTTAGGTGCCATCGAGTCAGGTCCAACTCATAGTGAGCCTATGTAAAACAGAATGAGAAACACTCCCAGACACTGTGCCAAGACCAGCAGTATGTCAGTGCTTCTCTGCTATTCAAAGGGGTTCAATGGTGGATTGTTTAGGAGTGGGCTGCCAGGTCCTTTTCCCTACCCTGCAGCACCTGGTATTCCCTGGTGGTCTCCTATCTAAGGACTAACTAGATCTGACCCTGCTTATCTTCCGAGGTCATGGGGAATCAGATGCTAGTGTGCTAAGGTTGCAAACCCTTAAATGTATACTCCTCCTTTCTTGTATTTAAATGCCTGAAATTCCATTCTGTATACCAAAGCTTTTTGTTACAGTTAGAAATATACCTTAAAATGGGCATAACAAACTCTCACTGAGTATGAATGAGAAATTATTCTAAAGCGTATTTGGAGAGCAATATGGAAAGCAGGAAGACATGAGAACTCTTGATATAAGTTCTCTCTTGAAGCAATTTGAGAAGAGGTTGAGATGAGTCAGAGACTTGACCAAAGACACGGAAAAATGAGTTTGAATGACAACATTGGTGGTCAAGGGGAACTTTACTCAAGTTAGATTTTGCTGGGAAACTGGTCCTGAGTGTAGTAATTGCATTCTACATTTTTAATTATATACCCCTCCTCTATCTCAAACACTAATTTTTGATTAATGAAAATTTGTCATATCATTGAAATCACAATTATGTCATGTGAATTTATATATACAACAGTTATATAAACTTTGTGTGATAAGAAATATTTTCAAATTATGACTGTTATAATTGCATTAATACATCACCATTTCTGTATAATGGATTTTTTAGAAAAAGAAAACAATAGTACTATAAGCCTTTCCTTCCTAACAAACCATGTAGATGCTGTTTCTAATTCTAAGAGTTGCCTCTGCTCCCAAATAATGAATGTAAAAGGAAGCAGTTACATAGATTTATGATGTGATTTCATGGCATTATGGTGAATACTCATAACTATGGGACCTTGTAGAAAGCAAAACCTGATATTTAACTCAAACAGTCTGGCCCCTATCCTCTGTGGGAAAACATATATTTTCTTGTAGCTTAAGGCCATCTTAAAAGAATAGATATACATGACATGAAAGTTGTAACATTTTGTGAGTGTGTGTGGAGAATTTATCATTTCCAGTCATTCCTAGCATCATTTTTCACAATTGAAAAGCTCTATCCTCGTTATATGAAACCCTGTTTCTAGCTATAAAAATGAGAAATGCTTTTTTTTTCTTCAGAAATGTTTGATTAAAAAAAAGATACAAGCAACTTGCTGTCAAGTTTTGGTTTTCAGATACAAATTGTGCATTTTACAACTTCACCCAAATAAATGTTATCTTTCCCAAGAGGTCACTGTTCACGAATGCATAAACAAGAGTTATTGATGCCATAAAATTACTTGATGCTTTTTAGAAAAGTAAAGTGAGAAAAGGCCCTTTAAGACACCCAAATTGTCTTCTTATTGTCTTTGTTTTCCACCCCAAGGCTAATTTCTGCAAAGTGTGGAAATAACACACACAGTACATGTAAGATGCCTCTTTAATAGAACTTTTTCTTCCTCTGGATTTTCCCCTCTGCTCTTCATTTTTATCATTGTACAAATACCTTCCAGGGCTGTGGCTTGGCTCAGTTGGTAGAGTGCTGCTCTGTACTCTCTGGGGCCCTAGGTTCAATCCCCAGCACCACAAAAATGGGAGAAGGGCATGGCAATCCACTCCTGAAGCAGTACTGGAAAAAAAAAATCAGCCATTGAAAACTGTGAATAGGGGGGAAGCACTGACATAGTGCTGGGCAGGGCCCAATGTCTGGGGAGTGTTTTGTTCTGTCGTACATAGGGTGGCTATGAGTTGGACCCAACTCAACAGCACCTAACAACAACAAATACCTTCCAGTGGCATCATGGTCCCTCTCCCAAGTCCCACACTGATTTTCTTAAATTATCATAAAAACAAATAGAATGAGATCACTGTAAATTCTCAAGAATACAATCCAATTAACTAGATGTAGTCTATCAGACAGTGTATACCTGTAATCCCAGTGACTCAAAAGGCTGAGGCAGGAGACACACATCTGAGGACATAGGAAGTCTGTGCAACTTGCCAAGACCCTGTTGTTGGCAATCTATAGCTCCCTTAAGGACAAAAATTGTATTTTCCGTACTGAGTACCAAGCAAGTATCCAGGAACACTATGCCTAAGTAATCAATAAAAGCATCTGAGTGAACAAATGAGAGAATAAAGACTAGCTGAATAGAGACCTGGCCTGAATTCAGCTGAGTCATTTCCCTACAACTGGCATCAGCAGAATGTGGAGCAGCTGCAATTTAATGAAAATGGTGCCTCTTCAGAAATAACTGCCTCACTATTTACCACCATCTCAACAATTATTCTTCAGAACTACATTCAATAATCTCAATATGGTGCTGATATTCTCAAAAGTAATTCTTTTAGTACTTACCCACTTTTTCTTTGTAGGGTTTCATTATGTTGGTGACGTGGATCTCCAACAACTAGTAAGTTACTGTGAACTTGTCACACAACAGACATGTAGGAAGATGAGAGAGAATGGGTGCTAGGTTTGGGGACATTGAGAGAGCCCACAGAAATAAATTATATTCTACCATGAAAACTCTTGAAATCACACAGAAAAAGAGGAGAGACACTAGAGCTCACGTAACTTTTGCTACTCCATGAGGGCACATGAGCCTAACCTAGACTCCCTCCCACAATAAACATCTATCCCAATAGCAGTTCTCTAATTAGTAGCCAATTTAGATCCAGAATCCTTATACAGAGCCCATTCCATGATATTTCAGTTAGCAAATAATATTTCATTCTTTACCTATGAAATCATTTTAGTTTTGAAAACTGATCAGTGATGTGAGAGTCATTTTCTTACTGTCACTTTATAGTAAGCTCTTATACTCACACTTGGCTGAAGAATAAAATCTGTTTTGATTTGTTGTTGTTGTTGTTGTTCTGACTGGTTGAATCTGAGGCCTTGGGCATACTAGAAAAATTGCTCTACTACTGAGCTGTGCCTCTAAACCCTGTTTTAATTTTTGTTTTGAGCCAGGGTCTCACTAAGTTGTACAGGCTGCCTCTGGCCTAGAATTCACAGTCCTCCTTCCTCCACCTCCCAAATCACTGGGGTTACAGGCGTGCAGCATAGTGCTCAGAAAGCTGTTACTCTTCTATGGGTCTTCCTGTGAGGAAGAAGGCCTGGCACTGGCTAACAGGTGGGGCTACTATAGACACTGAATTGTAAAAGAGGAGGCAGTGTGAGCAGTGCTGCACAGAGACTGGACCAATTCAAAACCTGATTATCTGGTCATTTCGTCTCGAGCATCTGCTCCTCAACTTCATTCATCATGGACTGTAAAAACCAATCTCTGGTTTTCACGCACTCACCTTAACAGTTACAGAGATCAAAACTGGAGGAGAATGTGTAAGCATATTTGGAAAAAAAAAAGTAGACATGAGAAGGAAAAAAATATGTAGGGCATTGTAAATCTATTTAAAAACAAAATATAAATGTCACACTATATATCATCCTATAATGGGGCTCCTGCGGTGTCCTTCACTGTCCACTTCCCAGGTGGATTCTGTGCTACTCAACATCAGCCATGGAAAAATGTCTGTATATATTTTTCTGCCAGCCACACTGAACAAAAAGTTCTGATGATGATTTCCCAATTTGAATTTTAGAATAAGTAAAAAGTAGGTCTTTGCCAAAAATATCAATTATGCCAACATCCTTATCGGCACTAACAGCCTCTCAGATCTCTGGTCTAATCTCTTATTTTTTTATTGAGTTACTGTTTTACTCACCCTCCTATAATGTCAGTGTCTGGAAACTTACTCTTTTTTTTTAACTGTCATATCTACTTCTGACACAGCATTGGGAATTCATTCATACCAGGATGTGGACATCTAAGGGCAGTTCTATCCTCTGTGTTAGTCAGCTGTCACCACTGTTGCAAAAAAATCAATCCAAACAAACTTATGTAGGAAAAAACTTAGTGGAAGCTCACAGTTAGAAGATAAGTCCATAATGAAAGCAGGGCAGGCATGGTGGCAGCAGGGCCTAAAATATCACAGCATGGCAGACCATGAACAGAGCGCCTCTCAGAACTGTGCACCTGGAGTAAAAATTTCCAAAAGGGCACGTCCAGGGACCACTTCTGCGAAACTGAGTCCTGCCTCCCAAAGTTCCATGACCACCACAAACAGTGCTACCAGCTGGAGACCAAATATTAACACATACAACCTTTGGGGGACATTTTATATTCCAACCATGATACCATTGGATAATAATAATAATTATTATCATAGTAATAACAATAATCATAAAGAAGTTTTGACTAATGAAATTGTAAATGTCAATTATTGAGTGATGTTTGTATGGGAAGAGAGTTGGGTGAAGTCTGGACAAGGGTTTGAGAGCAATAATCTTTCCCTGGAAAAATGTCTTTAAAAATTTAACCACTCATTCTCAAACCAGACAATTCTTTTTAAAGGGACTGGAGGAAGGACGAAAGCTAGAGACAGGTCTGCGACTCCAGGATCATTAAACAATTCAGCTATCATTTCTCTTATCTCTTAGGTGTAGTTCAACAAACCACAACTGGAAACAAGTACAAATAGGAAAATTCAGAAGTTATCACATGACTGTCTCAAAATTGAAAAGTAGATAAGGCATCCATTCAAATGATAGTGAGTCATTCATTCCTCTGACAGGAAAGAAGTGGCAAAATGAATATTAGGGCTTATAATGCTTATTTCTTTTGACATAGTCTTTTTTTCGAGCTCTGGCCCTGTCCAATAAAAAGAAGTTGGGAGTTAAGGCTGGGAAAGGGAGAAGCAATCTGAGAAGAAAGAAAGTGAAGCAGGCATCAATAATCAATAAATAAGATGGCACAGACCTGCCAATTGCAGCTCTAAACCTCTATTGAGACCCCACATATCAGACCCTTTAATAAGTGGCACACTCTTCACTGTGCCTCAGGACTGGAAGCAGAGGGGCGAAGTTCATTGTACACTATTTTCTTTGCTCCAGACTTTCTATGGGGCTGCCATTCCCTACCTCTTACCTCTCAAATTTAAGTGTGTGTTTTGGGATTTCTAGAAGGCAAGTAGTTTCTAGTCTTAATATTCTTTATTAAAGAGCAAATGTAAACACAAAAGGAGAGATAGCCTAAAGAGCTTCCACATGGCAGGGGGCCCATCTCTCAGAAAAATGATTGTCCATTTGCTTTTTCTTGTGTCTTCTTCATTCAAGACTCCTGGAGAGTTCCTTGGCATCATCTATAATCACATACCCTCAACAGAACTCTGTAAGAGTGATTTTTCTTTAATGAAAAAGATAGGGCTGCTGGGGAGGGGAAGAGCTAGAGAAGTCGTAATGTGTGTGTTATGTTTGATGAATGGATAGAAAGAATACAATATTCTTAAACTCCGTGTCATCTACACATAAGCAGAGTAACTTAACACATTAAAATTTAATTCTACACATTCAAATACTTTTTTATTAATACAATAGTTTAACGCATGGCCATTCTGGTGAACATTGTATATAAGGTCACATTAGTAAACAGAATTCTCAGATTATATCAGGGGACAAAGTTGCTTTCTATTATGACATTTTGAAAAGGTCTTTGCAAACACATTTGCATTTTGTCTTCATTATATATCTATAGTATATAATACCAGAGAGCTCAGGTAGCTCATCAGTGTTGAAGAATGCAGTACTGGCAATGCAGTAATTGAACACAAATGGTCTTTTGTTCTTTCCAATGTCTCCTCCTTAGCTCAGATTCATTGTTTTAAATGGGCTCATTTTCTTTTATACCTGTGCCTGAGCCCTGTTCATTCACTCACTTAATACATATTTACAGACAGGCTTTGAGTAACCAACTGTGAATAAAATAGAAATAACCACTAATTTATGAAGTTTCTATTTTAGTTGTGGAGACAAGCATTAAAACTAAATAGGCATAAATGAGTGCATACATATTGTGATAGGTTACCCAAAGGAGGAAACTCAGGTACCATAGAAGGATGAGCACGGACAGATATAACCAATAGAGACTGAGACATCAGATGAGGCCTCTCTGAAGGAAGAGACGAAAATATTCTAGGGAATAAAATAGACACCTTACGATTCTAAGCAAGAAGAAAGGATATTGGGAGAACAGAAAAAAAAATCATATATGTTGCCCTTATAGCAAAATCAGGATGTACATAATATAGATAGATTCACAAAAAAGCAAATAGAAAGGAGACTATTGGTGGGGAGGGAAAGGATGGGGGAGGAGGTCATGAAAAAGTAAGGAGGAAATTAATGTGAGCAATGTACAATGAAACACATGTATGGAAATATTATAATGAGACCCATTAAGTTGTACATTAGAAATTGCTTTAAAAAAGAAAAGATTCTAAGCCTAGCTTTTGTTTGACTATTTTTCTAGTATCTTATCCCTCTCTACTTTGTTCTTGATCATCTCTTCCTGATAGCCATAAAGGAATAGAATTAGGTCTGAAAAACCAGTGCTTTGTACAGGGTTGGCTTCTGACAAGCAGAGTTCTCTTCCGATCACACTCTGTCTGTCTACCTGCTGTGTCTATCCCTAGGCTTTCTAGTGTCTACCACACTAGTTTTTCCATCTTTTTTCCTCTGATTGCATTGCTTTGCCCTTGTGAGTGCCACTTCATCCACACTCTTAATGCTATCCTTATCACTTGCTCATCTTGTTAGTTCAAATCCCTTTCCTCTTGCACTTATGGCTTACACTAACTCTTCACTTCTAATGCAGGGGGCAGCATCTCCTTCAACACTGACAGTCCTCCTCCATCTTGGACTTTGATACATACTTGATAGTTAGACTTTGTTTTGGTTTTGTTTTTTTCATCTGAGAAAATATTCCCAATCAATTGAGGTCAAGCCTTAGAATCTCCTTTAGTAAGTTCTTGTGACTGACTCTCCAACCAACTGTGCCCTGAATCCAGCACAGGGACCTAGACATTGACCAGTTATATCCATTGAGGAAAAAATTCATAGCATTTCTTTAAATCAAGCTAAAAATATAGATAAGTTGGTCCAAGCATAGGATTTGGAATCAAGCTATTGGCTTTGAATTCTGGATCTTATTATATGTGAGACCATAGGAAAACAATTTCTGCCTCAATTTTCTTAGCTGTAAGGTGGGGTTATACTACCTTTCAGACAGATAGGAGTTTATGTTGTTGTTGTTTTTAGCTGCTGTCAAATTGGTATCCAACTCATAGAGACCCTACATACAACAGGTGAAACACTATTGTCAGTGCTTCTCTGCTATTCATAGGGTTTTTAATGCCGTTTTGATTTTTGGGAGGGGGTTGCCAGGTCCTTCTCCCAAGCCTACAGTATCTGGTGTTCCCAAGTAGTCTCCCATGCAAGTACTAACCAGGTCTGAACCTGCTTAGCTTCCGAGATCTGACGGGATTGGATGCCACAGGGCTATGGCTGCAGGCAGGAGTTTATGTAAAACACTTGAAATTATGCCTCATACATAGTACAAGTCTCTTGAAAATATATCAAGCTATAAAGGGAAATAAATTGATAATTTGTTATGATATCTAGCAAATATATTAAAGAGGTGTTGGTCCAAGGAGTGGCATTCCAGAGAATAAAACTTTAAATACTAAAAATTTAAATATCAGATTAGAGCGAGTCTTGGTTAAGTCTTGGCTGCTAGAATACTATCTCTATTATAGTTTATCATAAATTAATTTAAAAACAGGGATCATTAGAAATCATATCACTGTGTATGCAGGGATGAATTGTGAAAATGTACAGTTTATCTCTTGGAAAGAAAAAATAGGGGAGGCTTACAAACTGAGTAGGTTATTTTCATCTTTAGACTCTACTATCACCCTGCTCCTCTCTCATTGTCAACTCATAGGTTAGGACTGCATGACCTTTCAGATGCTTTAGTGATTATTTTTTCTACACATTCAACATTGTCAAATTTCTATACTTACCGCTCTGAGTAATTCAAATATTAAACAGCTGCTTCCCTGAAGAATCCCATTTAGCCCATAAAGATGCACAATATAGACATAAAAGAATGTAAATAACAGCATGTGACAAGAACACTCCGCTCTATATGAATTTGCTAAATGAACAACAAATGAATGACACAGGAAGTCTTTGTGCAGGATGTGAGAATTAGATGGAGGTGCAAAAGCTATAAGTTTATGCGATTTGTTTTCCCAGATTTACCCAGCCAATTTAAAATGCTGCTTGCATAGGAAGATGGCTCTGCCAACTCCAGCCAGCTACAGACTCCTGTCATTAGTAATAAATGACCCTGATAGTCTTGAAAATGAATAGCATCCAGAGTTATAACATGGCTCTGTTCCAGATGATGTTTGTTTATGTGCAGTAATTAGAGCCCAGCTGCTATAGGGAGACAGTCGTATTCCCAGCTGGATTTTAGAAAATGTGGCCTTTCATTAAAGAGACTGCCCTCAAGAAATTGGATTTGTACGAACTGAAAAGAGATAGACCTTGCAAAGATGTGTCAAAAGGGCGCTATGAAGTCACCAACCCCTACTGGCTCATCCTGACACTCCAATTATGATGGTCTGAGTAGTAGCAAAATTCATGCACATGACAAAAACGAGCCTATGCTGGGGATACCACAGAGAAAAAGTGAAAATGTGTAAGCCTTCAAGGCAACCACCATGAACTTACAAATGATTATACATCCAAACGTCTCTTTTTGAGTAATTTCAATTCCAAAACCTTCAAGTCAATAAGGGATTGATGAAACATGAGGTCATGGGAATAAGGGATGAAGAAAGATGGCAAAAATAGGAATAGGGAGCCCTAAGAGAAAACTGGCAGAGGCTCATCTTGGACACAAATTGCAACTCCAAATAGAAATAAAGATATAAAATTGCACACTAAAGTTACTGCTCTGAATGAGAGAGTGTAAAGTTGCAATCAAGAATACAGCAGGATGTATTTCTGCTGTAGAATTATTTTCTCATATTTCCCTTTATGCTTTCTTCTGTGCAATAACTACAGGATCTGGCCTGCAGGAAGGGAAATAAATTTTGGGGGGAGGGGATTTGTTATTAGGTGGAAAGCAGTATCTACTGGAATGTACTTTCCTGCCTCTTCAATTTCCAAAACATCCACACTCATTGAGAAGATTATCCCAAGTGTCTTGAGCAAAGGTCAGTCTAGACATAGAGCAGATGGTCTTATTAGACAAGAGAACATGCTTTGGGTGTTTGTTTGTTTGTTTGTTTGTTTGAGACAGGATCTTGCTATGTAGCCCAAGCTGGTCCTAAACTCATGATTCTCTTGCCTCAATCTCCCAAGTGCTGGGATTACAGGCATGCACCACCATTCCCAGCTAGAACAGTTTCTCTCTAAACTGAACTCGTTGACATTAAAACTTGCAAAATTCACATGACTATCCTTTTTTTAAACATCTCTTAAAAACATCAGCAGTCTAATACTGGACATGCGTTTGCTCCAAGACACACTGGCTAAAACAAATATTCCCTTCAGAAAGAGTATACACAGTATCCCCCTACTCACTTCACTCACTGACTTATTTGTTTGGCTATCTGATTTGATTGACAAAACTGGATTTGAGGAGGCAAAAGTGACTTCTGAGGAGACTAGTAACTGTTTGCTAGCAGTGTCCTGAGGAATAGGGAAGAACCCTGAAGGTTCTGAGGTGGATGGAATAAAGCAAATCCTAGATGTCACCAGAAATGTCTGAATCTATTTCAAGACATAGAAAAAATGAGAAGTAAAGCAACAGCCACCTCCACACTTACCAGCATGGAGATAAAGGTCTGGGGACTAGATGGGCCTCCCTGGAGGATACATGGAAACTTGTCCAGAATCTTACAAAATTTGTGTAGCATAAACTTCAAATGATCTGAGGTGAAATTCTCACTGACTTCAGCAAGTCAGACTCTTAGGATTGGAAATTGAATTAATTTAAGAAGATAAATAAAAGCCACATCTCTTGCAAACTGAATATGTGAACTTTGAATTATATCCACTGCAATGATGAAGAAATAGAATGAAAAAGGTCCAATTTTCTCTGAGTCAAAACTCAGTTATTAATGACATCCAAAAAGACATATTTTCTTGACAGCTGAAAACTGCATCCAAGTTCATTTTAAAAGAAAGTAAACAGGGTTAAATTTATTCAAACAAGTCATCATTTTTTTAAATATCTAATTGTAAGATTCATTTAACAGCATCTTTCAATCTTTAGGACAGAAGAAAATGTCTAATTCTGTTGACAGTGTTTTTGATGCCTTCTTGATGAGACTGGACTGGATCCTGCTCTCTTTTGGGCCTTATAATCACACAGGAACAAAAACAGGTCATGTTGGAAGCTCTGCAATACTGCCTGACAACTCCTAAACTATCTCATGTGCTTGACAAAATCAGATGCACTGTATTGGATTACACTTAGCAGGCCCCAATACGACCTTTAAAACTCTATCTTTTTTCTCTGATACCGTGACCTATTAAAGTGCCCTGATAGTATAAGTGCATCAGCTGTGTGTATGTGCCAAAGGAGATAACCTTGCAAATAAGAGCACAGTGCTATCTGGCTTTATCACATTTAACTGCCTTCTGAAGTTAAAAACAAGATTATCCTGTAAATGGTTGGCAAGCTGCAGTTAATCCTCATCTTCATGAGAGAACATGAAAGGACATCCTTAACACTCAATATCAGCTTGAAGTTTCTTATGTTATTAATGTGAGGGGTGAACCTGGTGCCACAGTAGTGAGGCCTATCCACATCACTATCTTAGATCATGGGCCATCAGCCATAACAATAAGGCATTTTTCTTCCATAAAATGTCTGTATTGGTCTGTTTTATTTCTAATCCACTGAAGATTTTGAACAGTATTGCCTCAGCTTTGAGTAACTAGAAATTTCAAAAACATAGTTGATGACAATAGCTCCTAAACAAACAGTGATAATAATTTTGCTGCTGTGATTTTTGGTTGTGGAGTATCTTTCCCCGAGGCTATCACAGTGTTTCCACAATAGTTAAGCTAAACATTCTGCTTCCCAACAGCCTAAGGCTTATTTTGTGATTCCATGTTTAGGGAAAACATGGAGTACTTTGCCTGAAAGAAAAAAAAATGTTAAAACTAAATGAGGAACTCATTTCCTATTTGTAGGCCCTTCTGCCCTCTGATCCTAATTATCATGCCAGCTCAGCAGAGACTAAGACTAAAGAAGAACTCTCATATAATCTATACACCCTGTAGAATCTCACAATTAATTTATTAAATCATAAAGTCTAATTTTAATCAAATATTTTTCTTCTTTGACTTAAAGACCTTGCATTTTCCAAGTGGATGGGTTAAAGATTTTCTTCCTATTTTTATTTTGTATTCATTTTTATGTTTATTGAAGTGATGGGGATCAAACCCAGAGCCTTGTCCAAGTTAGGCAAGAGCTCTAATACTGATCTAAAACTCCACTCCCTCTTTTTTGCTAATTTTTAAACTAAATATCTAAAGTTATTTGATTATAATGACTTTATGTTTATATGTATGTAGTATGTATTTATAACAAAAAGGAAGAATGAATATATAGCTGAATCATCTAAAATAAAACATTTTAAAGAAATGTTTTAACGCCAGGCGCAGTGGCGCACACCTGTAATTCCAGCGACTTGGGAGATGGAGAGAAGAGGATCGCAAGTTTGAGAGCAGAAGTAGTCTTCATAATTAAGCAAGACCCTGTCTCAAAAATGTAAAAAAATGCACTGAGGGTGCAGCTCAGTGGTATAGCACTTGCAAAGCATGCAAGTGCAAGGCTCTGGGTTCAACCCCCAGTAATGCCAAAAAAAAAAAAAAAAAAAAAGAAAGAAAAAAGAAAAAGAAATATTTTAAATGATTTAATTTATATATATGACTAAGGAACAACATGCCTGCAGCTGTAGCACAGTGGCTTCCAATGCTGTCAGATCTCAGAAGCTAAGAAGAATCAGGCCTGGTTAGTACTTGGATGGGAGACATCCTGGGAACACCAGGTGCTGTAAGCTTGGGAGAAGGACCTGGCAACCCACTCCCAAAATTCAATCCGCTGTTGAAAACTCTACGAATGGCAGAGAAGCACTGACAATAGTGTTTCACCTGTTGTACATAGGGTAGCTATGAGTCAGAAACCGGCTGGACGGCACCTAACAACAAAAACAAGAAACAACATAGAGAGGCCAATGCCATTGAAGGAGATTATTACTTTCTGTTCTTTCTGTTCCCATGAAGAGACGTGTCACACTGCACAGAGTCACATGGAAAAGCCTTCTAGGGTTAGGAGGCAGAAGAAGCTAGAAAAAACATAGGCAAAAGCCTTTATTACTACAGTGATGGGCAGCTGTCAGGTAGAAAAACTTACCAAACATAGCACAGATATAAGGGGTTGTGGTTGGAGGATTTTAAACATGATTTTCCTCATGTTGAACATCATAGAATGTTATGGATATAAATAATTTTGGTGATTAGATTGGCCCATACTTTAAAAATGTCAAATAATCTTACAGAATATCTAAAATGTTTATTAAAAAAACATATACTAACATAAATTAACATACACATCTTTTTTTAGATATTTACCATACTACTGTGGCATCCAATCCTGTTAGATCTTGGAAGATAAGCAGGGTCGAGCCTGGTTAGTAATGGGATGGGAGACCGCCTGGTACACCAGGTGCTATAGGCTTGGGAGAAGGACCTGGCAATCCACTCCCAAAAAGCAATCAGCCTTTGAATACCCTATGAATAGCAGAGGAGCAGTGTTTAGCCTATTGTACATGGAGTCGCTATGAGTTGGACACTGACACAACAGCACCTAACAAAACAATTTAGATACCTTCCAACTATTTGAAAGCATGCCCATGAAATATTTTTATCAATTTTTATGTAGGTATTTTGAAGAAATTTAGACATTTTCTTCAAAAGTTTGTTTGAAAAGTTGCAAACTAAATTGATTAGATTTCATTTATGACATTTTACTTTCTTTACGGCATAAGAACATAACTGATGTTTTTCTTTTCAGGTTAGTATTCTACATTGTGATTGTTCATGATCTTGTTAGTAACTGTCTTGGGTACTACCTGAAAATTTTGGCTCTATCTACCTATCTATCTATCTATCTATCTATCTATCTATCTATCTATCTATCTATCTATCATCTATCTATCTACACAGTACTAGGGGGTTGAATCCATGGCCTCAAACATGCTAGGAAGCACTCTACCACAAAGCTACACCCCAAATCTCATTTTATTTTTATTTTTTTATTTTGAAAAAGGGTCTCATTAAGTTGTGCAAACTGCCTCTGGCCTCAAACCTGTGATCCTTCTGCCTCAGCTTCCTGAGTTGCTGGACCATAGGCATGAACAATGGCACCAGGTTGTATAGACTTTCTCTTTTTCTTTAAAGCACTAAATTACATATGGTGATAGAAAAAACTGACATTTAAAAACTATTTTATTCCATGATAAACAGAAACTACCAACACTTAAAAAAATATTATTCTGCTCCTGATAGGTTGAAAATAGACCCTGGTTAAATATGCACTTAAATTGCTATTTGTTGTCACTCTGCAGACAGGACTGTGTGTGTGTGAGAGAGAGAGTATGTGTGTGCCAGAGTGTGTGTTTAGAAGGTTGAATTCGTATTCTGTGATAATTTGTTCATGATAAAGAGTATCTAGGCAGAGGGCTTGATGTTCAAAATCAATAATGTGCTGAATGTTTAAGTGTCACAGAAAATATCAATAGGTCCCAAATCATCATGTGCTGGGCAAAATCTAATTAGCAATGCAACCAGAATGACCAGTTCATTTCCAAATTTCTTTTGCCAGAGCTCTGTCCCGCACTCATATCCAAATGCTGAAATATCACAGGATTGGCAGTTGCAGGAGCCCACAATTACTCAGCACACCTGCACTCCCTTGCAGTATATCTTGTTATTGTTGGGTGCCCTCAAGTTGGGTCTGATTCATAAGGAGACACTCCCTGACACTGTGCTATGCCTGGTACTATGTCAGTGCTTCTCTGCTATTCAATGGCTGGTTTTTCAATGGCTGGTTTTTTTGGATTTTTTCTAGAATGGGATGCCAGGTCCTCTTTCAATTTTGTGGTACTGAGGATCAAACTCAGGGCCTCAGAGTGTGCAGAGCAAGTGCACTGAACTAAACCCCAGCAGCAATATACCAACTCACCCCAAATAACATAAGACTTAAACCCAAACTTCCATCCAGAGATTTGATAATTTTCATCTAACTACATAGACCTGCTTTATTTTCTAATCTTAGGTTTTTTTATTTCAGATATGATTTAAAAAAGAAAAAAGACTTTGAAAAGATAAATGATGTTAAAAGTAATGGAATGTGAGAAACCTAGTATTCCCTAAACAAAACTCACAGTGTGACCAAGTTAAATGAAGATGTTAGCAATAACTTATTCAGACTGAGTATACACTGTGAAAAATAACCTTTTGATTTAATGATTCAGATATAGCAGTTGGTGAGAAGCAGGGTAGTATTCTGGAAAAAGCAGGGACAAGAGATTGAACACATGGAGCCCTGCCACTCTCAATCTTTCCTTGTTAACTTTAACATTGCCACTTAGCTTCTCTGAGCTTCAGTTTCCTTTTTCCTCAAGTGAAGAAAACACCAATTGTCTGTTTACCTTGTAGTGCTTAAATGAGATTATTAGAAAGTACTAGGAAAAATATTGTAACACATTATTAGTATTGTCTCTTTCTACAAACCCATTTGTTTTAAAGTTTAGATTTATACTATTTAGACCTTTAGAAAAGCAGTACAACTTAGTTAAATAGATATTTATAAATTGGAGAATATCTATTTGAAGCAGTCATCTCTTATTTTGATTATCCACACAAACATAACATTAAAATAATTCATTTAAAGACTAATCTTTCAGTAACATTGTTGAATGGGAAGTCTCACATTCTCAACACTTGATTTCTCAAAGCAATGCCTCAACATTCAAGTATCCAAAGGAGTGAACATTTCAGGCAATACACGTACCAGTAACACCATTTGGTGGCCCTAGGAAACCAAGGCACCTGAAGCCCCACATTCTCAGCCCTGCCCCTGAGTCTCTGCAAAGCTGCAGCTATGGTGCTGCAGCTTGTGGAAAGCGACATCCACAGAGACCATTATCAGCATCTACTTTGAGTTTCTTTTCACACCCACTATGTATAAAACCATTTCATAACATAAAATGAATATAAAGAGGATGAAGACATAGTCCTTTGTAAAAAAGCATACTTGAAGCAAAGGTATTCACAGTGAAACATTCCTCAGGCCTTCTTCAATGTTGTCCTCAACCCGGACCTGTCTCATAATAGTACTCTTCTTCCTCCTATGTGTCCTGGTTTGAATAGATTGCCCAAAATATTCATGTCCAGCCAGGACCTGTGAATGTGACCTTATTTAAAGTCCTTGCAAATGTAATCAATTTACAATGAGGTCATATTGGATTAGGGTGGGTCCTAAATCAAATATAACTAGTAATCTTATAAGAAGGGGGAAATTTGGAAACAGAGAAACATAGAAACGTAAGAAAAGGGTGAAGATATATATCCATTGTAGGGCACTTGTCTAGCATGCAGAAATCCCTGGGTTTGATCCCCAGCACTGCAATAAAATAAAATAAAATAAATAGGGGATCAAGCAATGTGATGATAGAAGCAGAGACTAGAATAATGGCAATCATAAAATCAGTCATGCCAAGGATTATTGGCAAGCACTAGAAACTAGGAAAAGGAAGATATTTTTCTTAGATCATTCAAAGAGAGCATGGAGTAACTGGTATCTTGGTTTCAGACTTCCAGCAATCATAACTGTAGGTATGTAAATTTCTGTTGTTTTAAGCTACTCAGTTTGTGGAACTTTGCTATCACAGCCCTTGGAAACTATGCACTAGGGGAATTAAGACCTGAGTTTCTCTTTTACAGCAAATGTCATTTAGATAGCCAAGGAAATTGATTCAATAGATATCAATCTAGAATAAAATAAGATTGAGTGCCAAAAGGATTAAGAAGGAATAGAAGGATTAGGGGATGAGGAAATTATAGAACTGAAAACTCGATTAAAGTTAATTTCTCACGGTTAATTATACCAAGCTTAATCTAACTTACTTTACTGAGAAAATCCTGAGGAAATGTCACTCAAACACTGAAGGTATAGGGAACATTCACTGAAGTAGTTGATGTGGTTGCCCTGCCTCATTTCTTTGTCTTTGTCTTATCCAGCATTCACACAGTAGGATCTGCCAGCTACCCAACAGCCCATCGTGATCCCACAGCTATCCCAGATGGGCAGGTTTGGGTTCATTGTTTGCAACAAATTATAAAAGGGAGAGAATATTGGAGCAAAATCAAGTGTCTAATGTCAGGCACTACAGTAATTACTTTGGCATATCTGGGTCATTCATTTATTCACACTTCTTTTGCCTATTTTTCCTAAGCATTTCTTTAGTGCCTCATGTTAAACTAAAATATTGAGACTCCATATGAGATAAGAGAGCAAAAGTCCTTTGCTTGCTTGTGCCCTTATATTTAGGTTTGCCTGATCTTGAGAATTATACCTAGTTCTACTTTCTAGGTATCTGGTATTCAGAGGTAAACTCCTCTAAGAATTCCACAGCATTTTCTTTGCCAATCAGTTCCATTTATGTTTGCTTCATTCATTGGATTGGACATCCTCCCTGAAAACGCACCTCACTCCAGGATTTGCTCTGTTGCCTCCTTAAGGTGTGATCTCCACTGCAGTTCTGAAGCAAAGCCTAGAGTACTCTAATGGCTGAAGATTCTAGGCTGCCATCATCATTCCTTCTCTGTAGCTAGATTATCTTCCTAGAATGCTTCATTCCCCTACATCATTCATTTCTATTTGTCAAATAAGCACCAAACATTTTAGGACTCACTATGTGTCAGATGCCATTTTAAAAATAGGATACTGCTAAGCATGGTGGCACATGCCTACCATCCCAGAGCTCGGGAGTCTGAAGCAAGTGGAGCATTAGTTCAAGGTCATCCTGGGTGACACAGTGAGCTTGAGGCCAGCTGGAGCTACATAGTGAGACCCTGCCTCAAAAAACAACAAAGAATAACAAAACCCAAACAAACTAAAAGATAAGATTCTAAACATGATAGATACAGTTTCTTCTGTCACAGGTCTTAGGTTAGATAGAAAATAATAAACCAATAAGAAGAAAATAAACAAGTAAACAAAAAATATGTAATAAAAATCCAAGTAGTACATGGATAAATAAAACAATGACTGGGAGTAAGATTTCCTATCAAGACAAAAACAAAGATCTGAAAAGAAAAGTGAAAGAAGAGGTTGGGGAAGAACTTCCTAAGATGTCATTTAAACTCATATCTACAAGAAAAAATGAAACTATCCCTACACTTATGAGTAAAAACACACAAGGCGAGGTAATCAGCCCATGCAAAGACTCAGAAATTGTAGATCATCTGCCTTCCAAGAACTGAAAAAAGTCACATGGTAAGGGAAGGTGCACAGGCACTGGGCAGAGTGACCATGTTAGCTTTCTATTGTAGCTGTCACCAATTACCCCAAATTTGTTGTTGTTTTTAGGTACCATGAAGTCATTTCTGACTCATAGCAACCCTCAGAGTTTAAAATGGCTGGTTGTTTCAGGACTGCTTTGGGAGTGGATTGCCATGTCCTTCTCCCATTTTTGTGCTGCTGGGGATTAAACCTGGGTCCTCAGAAAGTGCAGAACAGCACTCTACCTTCTGAGCTAAAAGCCCCAACCCTACCACAAATTTAGTGGCCTACCATAACACTACTATTATTGAAACAGATCTCAGTGGGTTATAATCAAGGCTATGTCAGAGCTACATTCTTCAGGGAAGTACTAGGGAAGAATCTATTTCCTGGCCTTTTCCACCATCCAGAGGTTGCCTGTGTTCCTTTGCTCATGGTCCCCCTTCCAGCAACAACATCATTCCAACCTCTCTTTCTGTCACCACATGGCCTCCTTTGACCTTCCTGCCTCTTCTTCTAAGGACCCTTGGGATTATATTGGAGCCACATAGATAATTCAAGATAATCTCTCCATCTCAAGATTTTTGCATCTGGAAAGTTTTCTTTGTTGGGTGTTATAATGTATTGAACAAGTTTTGGAAATGAGGATATGGACTATGGAGAGAGTGTGTGTTTTGGTTCTGCCTATCTCAGTGGTGTAAGACAGAATGGGAAACACATACTGTTCACAGCAGGAAAGACAGGTCATAGTAAGTAATTCTGATCATTTTTTAATGAAAATAGAAAGCTGTGGAAATAAGTTTTTAAAAGGAAAGTGTTAATTTCTTTAAACATTTTTTATAGAGATCATCTGTACCACTATGTGGAAAAAGATTCAAGATAGGAAAAGGAGCTAATTAGAATCAGGGAAGGGGGCTGGGAGTGTAGCTCAGTGGCAACGCATGTGTTTAGAGTGTGAAAGATTCAATTGCCAGCACTGAGAGAGAGAAAGAGAGAAAGAGAGAGAGAGAGAGAGTGAGAGAGAGAGAGAGGGAGGGAGGGAGAGAGAGAAGGTAAGAGAGAAGAAGAAGAAGAAGAAGAAGAAGAAGAAGAAGAAGAAGAAGAGGAAGAAGAAGAAGGGGAGGAGGAGGAGGAGGAAGAAGAAGAAGGGAAGAGGAGGAGGGAGAGGAGGAGCAGGAGGAAGAGGAAGGAGAAATCTCTGTAAATTTAGTAAGAGATGCTAGATGTCCAGATGTCCAGACTAAAGTAGTGGCAATAGACATTTAAAGTAAAAGGAAAATTAAGTTATGACAGTATAGTGCATATGCTGAATAAAGGAATGGTAAAGCATCAAGGACATTTCTTAGGTTTGTAATTTGTTTATGATGGGGAGAGGAAATAAGAGGAAAATTTCTAAATCCCCAGACACCAGTTGTTGGCCTCTGACCTTATTAGGCTCAGCTGTCACTACACTGGATTTCTTACCTCATTTTTTGCTAGTATTTATTTGTTTGTTTATTTATTGCAATACTCGTGGTTGAACCCAGGGCTTCACACATACTTTGCAAGCACTCTGCCATTGAGCAGCACCCCTAGCTCCCTTTCTATTTTGTTTTATTACGTATTTTTGTGTGTGTGTGTGTGGTACTAGGGGCCTAAATCCAGAGTCTTGAACATACTTTGCAAGCACTCTGCACTGAGCTGCACTCTCACCCCTAATTTGTATATTATATTACATCATATTATATTTTTTGTGGTCCTGGGGGACTGAACCAAGGGCTTTACACACACTTTGAGAATGCTCTGCCACTGAGCTGCACTCATAGCCCCTTTCTAAAATTTTTTATCTTGAGACAAGATATTGCTATGTTGTGCAGGCTGCCTCTGAGCTCGAACTTGAGATCCTCCTGCCTCTGCCTCCCTAGTAGCTGGGGTTACAGGCGTGTGCTATTACACCTGAGAGAGATACCAGAATATTATATGAAGTTTCTTTATACATTTAAATTCCACTTCTAGCTCTTATTTACCTGTTCTCTACTATCATTGCTAGTAATTCCCATTATCCATTAAATGTGAAATTTTTCTATGCCCTTCCTGAGTGACTTCCAGTTGAAGTGCCCCCCCCCCCATTCAACTAACAGCCATCCATTAAAATATTAATGCCTTTCCAGGGCCTTCAGCTTCCAGATAGTCTCAAGACTACAGTGGCTTTTTGGAAAATGGAAGACGTGACAGTCCTAGCATCCAATAAAGTCAGAAAAGCCTGAGAAATCCAGTCTAATGTTCTTTACTTTAAACATAGGAAACTTGAGGCCCTGATTACATTCACTATTTGAGAAATAGATAGGACATGAACTAAAAATCCAAGCAACAAAAACCTTCACATGACAAGGATGCATACTACTGGACCATGTTATTTTTCTGCAGATAAAAAATAATCTGATATCAACATGTTTCTGTGCCCATAGAAACAACAATGAGAAAGGTTACAGAATCTCAGTGTGTATTCTGTATTCTGAGAGATTTAAAACAACAGCAACAACAAAATGAAATCTTTCCTTGCAGCTGCTGTAACCCTTGGGTACCTCTTTATATGAAAAAAAAATTGCAGGATAATCATGCTGCCCTGACTAGAAGTAAAATCCATGAATTGTCTTCAGTCTGTTATACTAATGAAAGATTTCCAGACCATGACTTAAATCACTCTCTTCTAGAGAAGGGTGAAATTAAGCTTCAATACATAAGTGTCAAAGCACAGGTAGACTGAGGAGATGTTAATTCAATTTCAACTAATGACAATAAGTTGTGAAGGTGTTTTTTGGCCATATTAGAAACTTAACTAAGACTAGTAATTCATTTCATAAGTCACCAAATAGGTGACAAAGGATAATGACTTCCAGTCAATCTTAAACTGGAGATAGATTCCAGCCAAAGACATAAAAGTGAAAGTACTGTACCCAGTGTCTATTAGTAGCCCTGAGGTAGTTAATTTATGCTCAGTGCAATTGTATATTTGAAAGCTGAAAAGTTCTTTGTGATCATTAATCTTCAAGGATGCATTTAGCTATGACTTTTCTTCCTGAAAGCTTTTCCTTCAATCCACTTTAGAGAGCTGTACTTGTAACCTCCACACACATTAAATAACTATGACTATGTGTCCAGGGGTTAGCCAAGGACAGCATGTTTTTGTAGAACTCATTGAAGTGGCAGAGTAAAATTCAATTTAAATTGAAGACACATGGTAATACTGGAGTTTTGGTGACTGACTTTTTATTAATATTTTGCTAAAAGAGGTTTCTATGGTAAGTGACAGTTTTTCTTTTATATCACTCAGGTCTTCTCAAATCCATTATTTACTAGGTCTTCACAAGAAAATAAATGTATCCATTACATGCATTAAAATTTTTGAACAAGTGTATTCTACAACTGATGGATTTTTTAAAAACTATCCATGGGTAAACACTGAGAAAATTACTACATGTTATTTTAAAGTGTTAAGATGCTTCTGCACAGCACAGAGACCTTCGCAGGATTGTTCTAGCTAGTTGTAATATCAAAATTATCTGATCTAAAATGAAGTCTCTCATTTTGCAAATGTCTTGTGACTTTAATTTTTGCATGTTGTTGTGGTGGTGATGGTTATTGCTGTTAGTCCAGTCCGACTCAGCAGCCCTTACAAAGTTGTCAATAGCTGATTGTTTAGGGATTGTTCTGGGAGTGGACTGCCACATCCTTCTCCCATTTTTACGGTGCTGGGGATGGAACCCAGGTCCTTAGAAAGCACAGAGCAGGACTCTACCAGCCGAACTAAAACCCAGCCCCTATGGCTTTTGCATATCAGGCTATGATTTTTGGAGAACAATTTGTATAAAAGCCAGAACTTATATGATACAAAATTGTTGTTAGGTGTTGTTGAATCTGATCTGAATCATAGCAACCCTATGTCTAACAGAATGAAACACTACCCAACACTGTGCCATGCACACAACCTTTTTATATTTAAGTGCAATGTTGTAGGCACTATGTTTCTTCTCATTTTGAGCCATGCGGAAGGAGGTCCCAGGGACTTTACTCCATTCTCATCATTAAGGTTGACAATCTTCAGTTGTTTCTTGAATGCCTTCCAGCCAGGGGGCTCATTTTCTGGCACTATATTTGACAGTGCTCCTCTGCTATTCAGAGGGTTTCAATGGTTAATTGTTTTGGGAGTGGGCTGCCAGGTCCTTCTCCCTAGACTGTGTTAGTCTGGAAGCTTAGCTGAAACCTGTACACCCTGGGTGGCCCTGCTTGTATCTGAAATACTGGTGGCATAGCATTAAGCATCACAACAGCACACAAGCCCCCACAGCATGACAAGCTGACAGACATGTGAGAGTGATATAAAATAGGCAAATATTTAAAGGTGTTTGTAGTTTTGAAATATATAGCTGAAAGTGAAGGAGATGAATAATCATGATGTGTAGGGAGATACATTTAAAAAGCACCAGCAAGAATACAAAGTCTTATCATTAGTCAATATAGAACAATTTCTTAGCAAATGGATGTCCGGTCCCAGCTCCATGAGAATCACCACAGGTTTATGCCACTCACATTTCTTATTCTGTTTTCCTTGAAAGGCTAAGCTATTAGGCAGCCCTGTGCGGAATAAAGAGTGCTAGCTACTCCAGGTGTGTCAAAACACAAAATAGACGTCTCAATTCCCATTCTTATCTGAGACTCAAGGTTTTCATGGGTATAATTTTGGTAGCTTAAAGATCTTAGATTTTTTTCTATCATTTTATAGTCCAATTTAGGAAGCTCTCCAGAATTGTCCACCTCTCTCTCAGTCATTGCAACTGAGTCAACCTCAACTATGTTTCAAAACCTTTCTCTGCTTGGTATACAATTTGGATCAAATCAAGACCTATGTGGTCCCTTTTCTCCCTGGCCCAATAAACAACACCTAACAAATAATCATTTAAAAATAATAAACTAGAAGCCAGGCATGGTGGTATATGCCTTTAATTCCAGCAACTTGGGAGATGGAGGCAGAAGGATTGCAAGTTCAAGGCCAGAGGCAGCCTTTGTAATTTAGAGATACCCAGTCTCCAAATAAAAAAACAACAAATGGGCTAGAGGTGAAGCCCAGTGGTAGAGCACTTGCAAAGTATGTGTGCAGCCCTGGGTTCAACCCCCAAATACCATATTGTTGTTGGTTTGAGGTGCCATGGAGTCAGATCTCACTCACTGTGACCCTATGTACAACAGAACAAAACACTCTCCAACCCTGTCCAGTGCCTGGCACTATGTCAGTGCTTCTCGGCTATTCATAGGGTTTTCAATGACTCGTTTTGTGGGATTGCTTTGGAAGTAGATCGCCACATCCTTCCCCCATTTTTTGTGGTGCTGGAGACCAAACAAAAGGCCTCGGAGGACACAGAGCAGCATTCTATCAACTGAGCTATCCTCACTCCTCAAATCCCATAAAAAATAAATAAATAACTGAGTGTGGTAGCTCACACCTGTAATCCCTGCAATCCTGAGGGAAGAGACAGGAGAATTGCAGGTTCAAGACCAGAGACAGTCTGCATAAATTAGCACGACCCTGTCTCAATTTAAAAATAATAAATAAAAACAGGGTTAGGGATGCCATTCAGTGGCAGAGTACCTACAAAGTATGCAGGAGGACCTGGGCTAAGCATCCCCAGTACCACAAAAATAAATAAAATAAATAACATACTTGCTACCATTTCCTAAAAAATGTGAAGGTGCTCTAAACGCATAATTCATGGCAACACTTGCTAAAATTTTTTGTGTTTCCCAGTCTACTCATACTCTGCAACCAGAACTCTATCAATTCTCACTTGAACTCTCTGAGAAAAAAAAAAAAACAAGATGAAATGCAAAAGCAAGCAAAGCCTCACTCTACATAAAAGTCTTCCATAGTTTACCCAATTTTTTTCTTCCTCCTTCTTCTTCCTTGCCTTTTTTTCTCCCTGTTATATAGGTCAAGGCTTTTCCTGAGACCTATCTTTCTTTCAGGATTCTTTCTTCAAACTTGCCCTGTTTTGAAAATTCACTTAGAATTCCAAAGATTCAGTCTGGCCCAGAGAATTCATCTCTCAAAAGTGAGTGGAGTAAGAAGGACATGTTGACAAAATTTGAGGGGAATGTTGTGACAAGAATCCAAACAGACCCTCACAATTCTTTTTGAGGAGGGAGTCTTGTAATGCTAATTATATTCTCACTAAGAACTGTACCCTACCCAACACATAGTTTATGGAAATACTCAGATTTCTCATAGCAGTAAGTAATTTTCAGAAATTAGTGAGTTTGGATTTTTAGATTCAAAGTAATTATGGTCCAATGTAGCATTTATCCAGGTATGCTAAAGTATAATATAACATGGCAAGTCCACTTTTAAAAAATCAAATACTCATTTAGTAATAATGATACAGATATTTCCATGTATTTATTTTTATTTTCAGTAGTATTCCTGACCAATAGTCTTCCTGCAAAAGATCAAACTACGCAAAAGTATATTAGTACATTGGTCTAGGACTTATTTGACAGAAGCATTTGCTTTAAAATTACTGTCATGTTATCTGAAGATAGGTAATGTTTGCCTTCTTTGTAATTTGTGTGTAGTGTTTCATTTCAGTATTGAAGTAGTCATGCTTAAAGACATCTCTAGATGTGTGTGATTAGAGGGGAAATATTCAAATAATAAGAATTATAATAGTTTCATGGTCTGATAACAATGTGCAGTTGTAAAAACTGCAAGAGGTAAACTCAAGACTCATTTCCCAAACTCAACAGTTTGTTCACTCAGCTAATACTATTATTGATCAACTTCTCCAAATAGTGTTAAGCTTTATTTTATATTGAGAAACCTGACCACAGACCTCATGAAGGTCCTATCTGCATCTTTATCACAAGTAGACCACTTCCACAATAAAGCTAGTTAGAGGAAGGCTAATTGAGTAGGGAGAGATCTTGCATGAAAGTGAGAAGACTTAATTTATACTTGAGACCAGAAACAAATACCAAAATGTACAATAGCTCAAAGCAGCACAACAGGGATATATAAGATTCAATTATAGGTCATTTATATTGCTATAAATATCCTACATCACCCCAAATATTTAGTATAATTACAGACATTTCATAGTGTGGCTTTGGTGGACAATCACATCAAGATACTGAGTTCCATGTTGTTGTGGTGGTGGTCGTTAGGTGTCCTAGAGTTCGGTGTGACTCATAGTGACCCTCATAGGGTTTTCAATGACTGATCGTTTCAGGATTGCTTCAGGAGTGGATTGACACATCCTTCTTATTCTGCCATGCTGGGGATTGATTGAACCTGAGTCGTAAGAGAGTGCAGAGCAGCACTCTACCAACTGAGCTAAACCCCAGCCTGAGTTCTATGTTGGGGATCAGTAAGAAGCACAGTAAAGAGATTCATCAAAAGAAGGAGCTAAAATCTTGTCCACACTTGCTGAAGGGGTCCTGTGAGGCCAAAAACACTAGGAAAATCAAAAAACTGTGGAAATTTTAAAAAGTCTTAGATAGAATATGAGACATTCTACAGGATGTGTGGGTGAAGTGGGCTAGTTGGTTTTCATCTTAATTAGGTATGGAGACCTTTGCTGATATTTCAGTTATATTCCATTTTCTGTAGTTAATTTCCAATTATGTTTAAGACCAAAAATATCTATAAACTATCAGGGGAGTTATCTCCTTTATGTTTATTCATATGTTTATTTTTATTTTTATTTACTCATGATTGTTGAAAATTGTGTCTGTGCCATTTGAATAGTTCTTCTGGATATTTGTAACTCTTCCAACTCTCTCATTCACATTAATTTTATTTCTCTCTGTCCCTTGCTCCTTGTTATGACACCAACACTTCTCATCCAAAGCTTGTAGTTTGGCAGTGCTCTTCTCTGAAATTCTTTGAAGATAAATATATACAACTAGCCATTTATTTGCAGACTTAATTATGCTCACTGGACTTGAAGTTTGAAAATGTCCTTTTTTTGCTCAAACTTTAACAGAGAAGAATCTTTCTTAAGTTATTTTACATTTGAGAGATATATTAATTTACTCTATATCTGCATGGACTAACCATAATAGGCAACATTTCCAGGATACACAAAGCATTCCTTCAAATCAGTGAACCTAGGTGACTTTTCAAAAAAATGCATGATAGCTTCTCTAAGAGAACCTGATGCTAGAGTTGGCCTCATATGGACAATAAAAACACAGACTGATGGATCTGGTAGGAAACTGAAATGTGTGATTCACACTTAGATGAAGAAACTAAGTGGTTAAGACATTTTCCTGAAGCTACACAATTAGTTAATGGAAAAATTTGGATAGAAATGGTGTCCTTTGACTTACAACAAAGGTAGCAAGTAGGATTTAATATAGTCACTGTATTTCTTTGGGACTATCTCCCCTATTTTCTCCTGTTCTCTGCTGTACTTTCCCAAGTCTCACCCTTCCCACAACTCTCCCTCATATAAATCCTTATATAAATTCATACCCAGGAAATAATTCCTGCCATAAATAAGTGGCTTAGTATACTGTGTAAATCACAGAGCTGGGTGCTAGGAAGTATAGTTTTCAATTATGGCTCCAATACTGAGCCATGTGACCTTGGCCAAATCATGTTAAATCTTAGAAATCTATTTTTTATTTATAAATTAGCATAATGACAAATTTTCTATATCATCTCAGAGTAGTCACATGAGATACCAATGTGTGACATCTCTAGAAAGCAATGGTAATTATCCATATTAGCAAGGTATTTGTGTTTTACTCAAAATAATAAATAATTGTATGGCTTTCCTTGGAATCTTTAATCCTTAACCTTATGAGATGGAAATGAAAATTTAGTATAATTTTAGATGAAACTGTTTTGTCTAGTAAAATAATGAATATTGATGTAGAGGTAGGTTATACTATGAACTTTGAATTTTAGGATTATTGGGACTAGAGAATACAATAACTAGAAAGTGAGGGTGGATTAGGCATTACATATTGCTGTGTGTGTATGTGAGAGAGAGGGGGGGGTTCTTTTGTTTTCCTCCAAGAAAAGAACCTTTCGTCTCTCAGGAAAATCCCTACTATATGATTGGGAAAGGCAGGAGATAGATAGATAGATAGATAGAGAGAGAGAGAGAGAGAGAGAGAGAGAGAGAGAGATAGAGATAGATAGATAGATAGATAGATAGATAGATATACACATATACATGTCAGAAGAAAAGATTTTTACAAGGATGCAATGAAAAAAGTGGTATAAAGAAGAAACTACTTATGGAATTAAGAAACACAGGAAAGGAAGTGGAATAAAAGAAAAAGAAGAAGAAAGTAAAAAGAGGAAGGAAGAGAGATAAAGTGAAGTAAGGAGGCCAAAAGGGAAGGAAGAAACAATGAGAGAATGAGGGAAAATAGAAGCAATGTATTAACAACCTGAGGTAGTGTAGTCACTCAACTATTTTGGGCTTGATTTCTTTGGCTGATAAGTAAGAGAACTTGGCCTAGGGGATAGCTAAGGTCTTACCCCAAATCTAGAGGAAATTCTGCAATTTTAATCCTCTCTTTGAACTCCAAAGAACCATGAGGTAATCACTTTTTGTACATCAAAACTAGAAAAGCACTAATATGAAACATCACTGTGCAATATAGTTTGTGACAATGAAGAGAAAAACTAGGGTCAAGGATACTTCTGCTATACAATAAGGTTACCCACCAAATAGTTTTTCACCTTATTAAAAACGATCAAGTCTTTCAACACAGGGCTAATGTTCTGAACGGAGCCATTGAAGCTGTCTGCTAGCCATTAAACTAAATAGAACACCATTTCATGCCTGACTTCCTTCAGCTATACGAAGATAGCAGTGGCACATTTGAAAAGGTAGTGGGCACTCAAGGAAGTAAAGAATTCTTCTTTGTGACAGTTGACAGAATCCTCTGATTTAAAATTCTTTACAAAAGAGAACTGATGCCCTACTCACAGGAGCAGAACACTCACTTTCACAGATGGCACTGCCTACTTGGATGATAGCATAATTATTTGTCTTCTTCACAATGAAAGGGGTAAGAGTAAAAGGCACTAGTACCACACAGCTTCACAGACAATAAATGCCGTTATAATACACTGGTCCTGGAAGGCAGCCATTAAATGAATAACCCCTTCTCTCTCCCAATGCCAGCCTGGTCCACAGTGAAAATGAAAATTAAGCAGGCCAGAAACTCCCTCTATCACTTCAACACTTCACTTTTAACATCTCGTGCCTCAACTTTTTCCTTCCTTTTATTGCTTTCAATTCTTAGGGTCCAATAAGGTCTTATTCTGCCTGTTTCTATCTCACACAGGTCTCTTTCATTCGTTAAAGCTTATCATTCGATAAAGCTTATCATTCATTAAAAATGACATGTTAAGTACTGACTATATTTTTTCTCCTAAAACCATTTGATTGTTAAGTAGAATATTGGCAAGAGCAATGCTTAACCCAAATGCATCATGATATGATAAAAGCATATGACTAGAATTCAGAAGTTCTGCATTATCTTTATGGACACATTTCTTTGTAAACCTGGGTAGATTTACTTGGTTTTATTATATGAAAATGTATCTGGCGATAGTGATAGTAAATGATTCAGGAATTAAGTATGAAGGCAGATATTAGACTTTGATGGAAGAAAATCTGAGAAGATTTGGGAAAAACTTGAGTGATAATTATGTTATCCCCAAGGACCATGACACATGCCTCCATATTCTCCATATTCTCTTACTGACAAGGTTAGCTTTCATTAGAAGGAAATGTAAGCATTTTCATTTAAATGTAGGTATAAGGTATTTCATTTTTTATTATCTACCTAAAGGTATTCAATGACTTAGTAGCACAACTACCTGGTAGATGTAAAAGCCACCTTTATTTCCCTCAGGCACAGTAGTATATCACTGTCTGAGATTGGCCAAAGTGCTCCCTCTCCTTTCATTTTATCCTGACAACATTTAGTAAATCACTTAGAGCATAATTCCTGCTAAGCTCACATGTGTTTGACAAAGTAATGGGACAATATAATGCTGTGAATCCATTGATGATGTTCTACAAATTAAACAAAATTTGATAAGTTGGTTTTGAAAGTCCATTTAAATATGGCCAATGAATTCCTCTTTATCTCTGGAGAGAGGTTAATCTCAGGATAAATGGCTGGCAAGAGTGAGAGAGCATTCCCGGGTGGTTTCTGAATACACTGCAAACTAAGGTCTCAGAGTATTGCATGAGAGGAGGTGGTTGTTATAGAAAATGAAGACACATTCAGGGATGTGGTACATGGTGACAGAGAAAAACACATTTTCCATAGCTAATGGAGATATAGCACCAGATTCTGACTAATATTTGGCCAGACATAGGAGATCTTTATACTTGAATTCCCTTAACATTTAGTGATCCGATAGGAGATTCTAGTAGCCTTGTTTTTACGCTCTACAAAGGCACTCAGTCTAAGACTGGTGGATGGGGCTGGAAATCCAATCAGTATTGCATTCAGCAAGTCCTGCATCTTGGCAAAAGATGGCATCTGCCATGAAAGGGAAGGAGAATATCTTTTTCTAAGTCCACAAAGGCCTGCAGCTGTAGTACTGTGGTGTCCAATCCTGTCAGATCTCCAAAGCGAAGCAGGGTGGGGCCTGGTTGGTACTTGGATGGGAGACCACTTGAAAATACCAGATACTGTTAGGTTTGGGAGAAGGATCCAGCAACCCACTCCCAAAAATCAATCCACCATTGAAAACCCTATGAATAGCAGAGAAGATGGAGATGATTATTGAATACACCATGGACTGCCAAAAGAACCAACAGATCTGTCCTAGAAGAAGTGCAACCAGAGTGCTCCTTGGAAGCAAGGATGAGTAGACAACATCTTACATATTTTGGATATGTAGTCCAAAGGGACCAATCCCTGGAGAAAGACATCATGTTTGGGAGAGTGGCAGGTCAATGAAAAAAAGGAAAAGCCTTCACCAGATGGAATGATACAGTGTCTGCAGCAATGGGCTTAAATATAAATAAAATATTTTGCCTGGCACAGCATCAGGTGGTGTTTTGTTCTGCTGTACATAGGGTTAGTATGAGTCAAACTCAACTTGACAGCACCTAATGGCAACTAACAAAAGCCCACAATGATGCCATATAAGTTAACAAGGGCCCTGTTTCTCAGAATTTTATTAGGTTAATAGGTTTATTCTGTGTATATTATAAACATATGGAAGCCTATTGAGCTAAAGTCTCCACAGGAGAGGTCTATGTGACCATTACTTAAGGAGCTATTCTAATTATTCTAAGAGGCAGCCACCTTTGTCTACCACTGACCTACAGTATCAACCAACACTCCTCAACACTGCTATTTCCCCAAATATGTTGATATAGGTAAACAGTTGCTCTGTGTATCTCTCCTTGTCTTTTTCTTTCATCATCTCCCCCCTCCACACACACACACCATCTACCTTTTACTATCTCTCTCACATTCAGGGGCCAGGACCTTATTGTATGTCAAAAACAAAATGAAAACATAAAATTAGGTTATTCTCTTGGAAAATATTTACCTCTAGAAACAGAAATAAATGTATCCAGATTGCTTCCACCTCATTGCTCTTCTCCTTTCCCCTCTTCTTTTCTAATGTTGCAATGAAGTTAGATTTACTTCTCTTTGAGAAGTAGTTCCTACTCTAAATGGTGTAGAGAAGTCAGAGAAAAGTGCAGAGGAAGGCTCACAAAGTTCATTGCTCTTGTCTGGCTCTTGTATTGGCCTGAAGGGAAGGAATAGGAAAACTTCCCAAGGTTTTGGCTCTTTAAACAGATCTTCAAGGCAGAAGATCCCAAAAGGAATTCAGAATCTTCCTAGAATCAAAACTTGTGCAGTAGGATACAAGTAGCCCTCAGGAAACCAATTCTGCCAATAGGAGACTATAATGAATAGGTCTGATTGATCCCACAAGATGAAAATCTAATGATCTTGTAAATCCTTAATATACTCTTTGCTTCCAAATACTTAACAATGTAAATCCCCACATTAAAGACTTTTAACTGATGTGGAGTCAAAGAAATCTTTGCAGATCTTTTTGTTCTTTCAAATTTCCAGACATGAATGGGCACACATTTTTAAATGTTTAACTGACTGGACATGAATTGTGTCATTGATCTCTTCAGCATCATCTATCATGCCTATCTTGATGATTCATGAATATTTCCTCTTAGTCTCTCCTTGCTCATGGATATTCTCATCTATATATCTTGACCTCAGCATATCTCCAGGTTGAATTGATCATCTCCAACCTCAAAAATATTTCCAAAATCATGTTCTCTAGTTCTGAAACAACACATTCCAAGTTATTCTTCCGAAAAATCCTATGGTAAATTTTGTTGCTTTTTCTCTTTATTCTTTCCACATCTCACCAAGACCCAAGATTATCTTCCATCATAGTATGTCATGAACCCATCCTTTTACTTCCATTCTCTTTAAAAGTACCACAAGTCAGTTCTTAAATCAAACTTAGACTTTTATATCTATATCCAAATATATGCACTAGCATTTAGCTCACTTGGTAGAGAACTACTCAGCACCTTATGAGGACCTGGATTCAATCCCCAGCACTACACAAACAGTCCACTCCCAAAGCAATCCCAAAATAATCAGTCATTGAAAACCCTGTGAGGGTCTCTATGAGTAGGACTTGACTCAACAGCACCTAACAACAACATATATTCTATATATTATATATATATATACACACATGTACATAATTCTTATTGATTCCCAGATTCCATTAGTATTAAGCCCTTGAAAATGCTTTTTCTCTGACATATTTGGTAAGGGTGGAATAAGTGGGGAAATTTTAAATGTAAAATGTGGCAAATTTGCATAACCCTGAGCATATCTATAAGAACTCTTGAGGGAAGCAGACTGAAAATTGCAGAGCAAGGGCTGACTTCAGGAAAACGTGGGTTTTATTGAAGCCTGCCATTTTCCCATGATGCTACTGATGGCCTGTGACTGCACTACATGTGAAACTGAAAAGTCTTTGACTCTACTTCAGTGAGTTGAAAGATGGGCTTGAAGGAGTGGAAATGCATCCCTACAGATGAGTTGCACCTTAAAAGAGGAATGAAAGACAGGCCAGGACACAAAAGATATGTCTTTGACTGAAATTTATAATTAGCAGATGATACTAGCTCTGTGAGGATACCTACCATGACTCACCAAGTTTGTCAGGAAACATTTCCTGTAGTCTTGTTAATGAAAAAGAATAGAATGGCTTCACTCTTCAAAATTATAAATTCCATACTCAATAGGTCTTTCTAATTAGGAAAACAATGATATCTGTCATGTCATTGCCCACCACTTTGTTATTATGGTAATGTGCATACAATTATGGTCATCCTTACATAACACCAGGATGTGAAGGTGCAAATGGATGGAGTCTCATAAATAGAGGGACCTTCACACTATGTGCAATATACTGGAAAGTCCAAAGGCATCATGGAGTGGAGGGAGGTATTCTGGCCTGGATGTCAGGAGATCCTTTTCCAGTTCTAACTTTCTCACTAACTCTTTGTATAACCCTTCACATGAAACTCACTTTCTTTCTCAACAAGTAGGGATAATAGTAGAAGCCTTATGGAAAAATTGTGGGTATGAATTAAGCAATTATGCAAAACAGCATTTTGAATGTGGAATATATTATATATAGTAAGTTATTATCAAACAACTTTAGAGAAGTTGCTGGTTTTATTCCTAATAAATTTTATTGTATATATTTGAGGTTTATAGAATAATGCTATAGGATATATAGAGATAGTAAAATTGTTGTAATAGTGAGGCAGATTAGAGTTTCCATCTATCTACAGTAAAGTAGATTAGTGCACCTACCATGTCACAATTTTTTTGCAACAAGAACTCTAAAATCTATTTGTTTCACAAAAGTCCCTAATACAATACAATTTTATTGACATTAGTTACCAAGTGGTACATTAGTTATCATGTTGTACTGTAGTATCATGCTGTACATTAGATCACTAAACTTGTTCATCATATACATCTGCTTTTTGTATTCTTTCATTTCCATCTCCTACTTCTTCCCAGCCCCCACCAATGGTTTCAGCATCTATCTACATGTAGTTGAGCTTCTTTTTTTTTTTTTTCCTGTTTGACACAAGATCTCCCTAAATTACACAGACTGCCTCTGGTCTTGAACTTGCGATCCTCCTGCCTCCACCTCCCTAGCCGCTGGGATTATAGGTGTGCACCACTGTGCCCAGCCATGTAGTTGAGTTTTTACATAGTTGTTGTTGTTGTTGTAGTTTATAGGTGTTGTCCAGTTGGTGTGAGACTCAGCAACTCTACTTACAATAGACAAAACACTATGTCCAGTCCTCTGCTATTCATAGGGTTTTCAATGGCAGATTGATTTTTGGGAGTGAGTTGCTGGATCCTTCTCCCAAACCCACAGTATCTGGTGTTCCTGGGCAGTCTCCTATCCAAGTACTAACCAGGCCCCACCCTGCTTAGTGTCTGAGGTCTGAGATCTGACAGGAATGGACACCACAGTGCTACAGCTGCAGGCTTTATATAGTAGCATGTACATATACGAGGGTGGGGTTTAGTTCAGTTGGTAGAGTGTTGCTCTGCACTCTCTGAAGCCTGAGGTTCCATCCTCAGCACCACAAAAATGGGAGAGGGACTTGGCCACCCACTCTCAAAACAATCTTGAAACAATTAGCCATTGAAAGCCCTATGAATAGCCGAGAAACACTGACATAGTGCATGGCACAGCATTGGGGAATGTTTCATTCTGTTGTACATAGGGTTACTGTAAGTCAGACCTAACTCAACAGCACCTAACCCAAAACAACAATATATACATATGCACACATATTTTACATATGTGAGATTATATAACATTTTTCTTTTTGGTTGGTTAATTTCACTTAGCATAATGTGGTGAACATTAAATGTGATTACACCATTTAAGTTCTTAGATAATGCCCTGCACATAGTGGTGCTCAATATATTTTAACTGCTGCTGTATTTAAGAAAGCAGCTTTAAGGAGTAAACAGGTATTTTCAAAGAAGAGTCAAAGATGTTAACTTCCTGAGAAACATCTACCTTTTAGGATATTTTCAAATTAATAATGTATTGAGTAATGCTGCCTAAAATTGAGAGTTCTCTGCCATGTATTGAGGAAGCTTTTTCAAAAATAAGCTATTTTTCTCCTCTCCAGATTTATAGTTTAGTTTGCAACATGCAAATAAACACATAAAACAAACAGAGGATGTGCCTTAGGAACTATTTAAACAACAGCATGTTAGAGTGAATTAGTGGAGTTCCCTTGGCACTTTGTTATGTATGAGAGACCAGACTAGATGTTGTTCTGAAGTTTTAAGGAAGACAGTAGGTGTTAGGGTAGGGCTTAAAATAAGTTTGGATTTAACTGAGAAGGGGAAGCCATGGTAAAGAAGATTTAAGTAGACAGAGTAAAGAGTAGATGTTAGCAAGTCAGGAAAATCAGTAGTCATGTGTGGAAGTTTTCAGCCACTTGATATAAGGGGCAAGCTTGTCAAACCAAGAAGCTTGGCTTGGATCAGTTGTTCAGTGGGTAGACAGCAGAACTCCAGATTTGTGTCATATGTTTTTAAAATGGAAGAACATGATGACTACAGTCAAATATTCCAGAGCTGGATAAGCCTTCTTTGAGAAGATGTGTTTTGTTATCTGTAAGATGGAGTTCCCATTTTAACATTTTATGACTGCAGATTTAAAATCCCAAATTGCTTTCCATATATGTGGGTGTTCAATACAGCAACTTTTATTTTACACTTAAATAGAATTTTGAATTTTAGGAAGCAAAGTGCAAATACTTTTTCCTATATCATAAACCAAATCTTCAATAAGCTCAAGCAGGTGAGCCTGAAAGTCTCATAGGCTACAAATAGGTCAAGATGTAATGAATGGGATGAATTGAGTGGACATCCAGGCATTTGAGTTTATTCTCCTTTCCATTTTCTAGAGGTGACTCAGAATCAACCAGAAGGGTCAGCCAATGCAGACAATCTTTGCCTATAGATTGAACTATGTCTTACAGGTGTGTTAAAAGCAGGCAACTCTCATGTTGCCCCATTGCTGATGAGCAACACATAACCCAGGAGCAGTAACTATAAGCTCTGGTGAGATGCCTGTAAGTCACACCCTAGGAGTAGTTCAGAGGTGCCTTAAGGACTTATGGACTCAGGCCATGGCAATGGACCTGAAGAGGAGTAAGTAAACAAGACAGACTGTAAAGAGAAGTAAAGTCAGAGTAGACCACAGAAATAACATTTCAACAGATGGAAAACTAACTTGACAGGTGTTTAGAAGAGTAATGAGAATGCAGAGAAGCTGGTAGAGATTACTGATGAGAGTATCTGTCTATAAAAGGATATTCACCTATTTCAAATTCTTGTTGTTAGGTGCTGTAGAGTCAGATCCAATTCACAGTGACCCTCATTGGGTGTTCAATGCCTGATTGCTTCCAGATTGCTTTGAGAGTGGATTGCCATGTCATTCTCCCATTTTGGGGGTGCTGGGGATGGAACTGGAGTCCTCAGCGTGGCACTGTACCAACTGAACTAAACCCCAGCCCCTGTATTTCAAATAGTAACTTATTATTCTTAGGTATGCATTCCATAAGATCTGGAGTGGTATTTATTTATTACAATGGTAACCACAGAAAAATTAGACTACGTAATTCATTAGACTATGGTTGGGGTTTAGCTCAATTGGTAGAGTGCCACTTTTCACTCTCTGATGCCCTGGATTTGATCCTCAGGAGCGCAAAAATGGGAGAAGGATGTGGGGCAGCCCACTCCTGAAAGAATCTCAAAAGCTACCAGTCATTGAAAACCCTATGAGTGTTTCTATTAGTGTGCCTTGACTCAACTGCACCTAACAAGAACAAAAAAATTATTAGATTAGTTTAGAAAATGTAAACTTTCATTTATTTATTTACTCACTCAACAAAAATGTGTGTATTTGCTCTATGCTGGGTTCCACACTAGGCACCCAGCATGAAAATGTAAGGAGACAGGGCTACCATTCTCCAGACTGGGGTTCTGTCCTTCCTATTCTCTTCTTTTAAACTCTGGTCAAGGTGAGTCTTTCCTTTTCTTACAGAGGAAGCTTCCCAGCAGTGTCCTTTACCTATACAACAGCAACTCTATTTCCTTAAGAAAACTGTGGTCTTCAAAAATGTTGAAGTCTTCATGTATTCAGAAAGTTGACCAGGAGGTTGTAGCTAAGCATTTTTTAGTGGTAAGAATATCAGACAAGGGGATCAGAAAACAGATTTCTATTTATTCCATGCTTGTGTTGCCTTTGGCCAGCCACTAGAAATTTTGGATTTACTTATGAATTGCCCCATTTCACCTACATGATAAGGCTGCTCTAAAGATGAAATGAGGCAATATAAGTGAACATGGTTGAGAAGTATATATGCTTTATAAAGATGTATCTGTATGTGTGTGTTCTGAGTGCCAAAAGATATAATCCTAAGTACAGGAAAGCATTTACATAATTATAGCAGTCAGTCCCCAGTGTTTTCTACAAGGACACACATGACTACATTGTCATGAATGGCAGGTAGTAATTCTGAAACTATGTAAATAAAGCCTAATAGTCTGGGGCTGGGATTTAGCTCAGTTGGTAGAGTGTCACTCTGCAGTCTCTGAGGTCCGGAATTCAATTCCCAGAACTGCAAAATGGGAGAAGGACATGACAATCCACTCCCGAAGCAATCCTAAAACAATCAGCCATTGAAACCCCTATAATGGTCACTGTGGATCAGACAGGACTCGATGGCATCTAAAAACAACAGTCTGAAATGTGCCAGCTCTGTTGGGGGAAGTTTTCTCAGAGATACACAATTGTGCACACTTACTAGCTTCCTGGGAACAAAAATCTCCATTTGTATGTTAACGACTTACTAACTGGAGTCATTTGCATAAGGCAAAGGCTTTTCTTCCATGTAGTAATGAAACATTAATGGTGACACACTCAGGCTGTTGTAAGTGGAGCAGTTGCCTTGGGAGCATTTCTCCCTTAGATGGAAGTTATTCCTGCTAGTCTTGACTACAAGCTTCTCTTGCTGTCATGAGGAGGAGGGAGGACCACTTCTAGAACATTTTAAATGAGACAATCTTTATTGGCTCCCTGCCCTGGGAATTTCTCTCAGTCTGAAGAGTGTGAAAAGACAGCAGTGACAAACTAGGTAGTATAGAGAATAGGGTACACATAGGCTTTAGCGTTTGCCAGACACAGTTAGAAACTTACTCTGAGTTTCATTCACTCATGATGTGTTGAATAAGCATGCTTACTTGCATGTCATCATGTCTTTGGCTGCATTTACATCCACGGTTTATATAGAAAACCCTCAGAAATATCCATTAATTACAACACACACAAAACACACACACACACACACACACAGAGAGAGAGAGAGAGAGAGAGAGAGAGAGAGAGAGAGAGAGAGAATATAATCTCCCTGAGGGAGAAACACTTGATTAGTTTGTTGAATATTATATTCTTGCCATTCAGCATGGTGTTTGACACCCTGTAAGTGCTTATATTAGTCAGTTTTTGTAGAAGTTATGTTTCACTTTTAAAAATAAATAAATTTAATGGCTTGTAATTGTAAACATTTGTTTCTTACTCATGGACCTTTAGTCTTGCTACAGAATGTCTTCATTCTACTAAGTTCTATGAGTTTTTGCTAAGATTAGTACCAGGTTGAGGGCAAGATTCAGGTCTACTTCATATACTTTCTCATCATGAGATACAGGACTGAAGACAGTGAATACTTTCTCCACTCACTTTCCCTTGGTAAGAATAAATCTCATGGCCAAGTGCTATACCAATGAACAGAGTGCAAAGATGGATATTTGGTAATTTAATATAATCAATTACAATCACTGGGCTGGGATTTAGCTCAGTTGGTAGAACACTGCTCTGCAGTCTCTGAGGTTGCGAGTTCAATTCCCAGCACCGAAAAAAAAATGGAAGAAGGACATGGCAATCCACTCCCGAGGCAATCCCAAAACAATCAGCCTTTGAAAACCCTGGATCTTAATCATAGTTTCTGCACCAATAATTTTAGATGTGGCTATTCCTAATTTGGGGCTGGGATTTAGCTAAGTTAGTGGAGTGCCGCTCTACAGTCTCTGAGGTCCTGAGTTCGATTCCCAGCACTGCAAAAATGGGAGAAGGATGTGGCAATCCACTTCCAAGGCAGTGTCGAAACAATCAGCCATTGAAAACCCTACAAGGGTTGCTATGAGTCAGATTTGACTTGATGGCACCTGACAACAGCAACATTCCTAATGTGGAAACATAAACTAAAAGAAAGAGGAAGGAATAAGAGAGGAAGGGAAGGGTGAGTTGGAGATGAATCTGAAGGAGAATAAGGACAAGGAAGAGGAAAATGGGGAGGAGGACAAAGGGTAAAAGGCAGAGGAAGAGGAGAAGAAATGGGATGGAAAAGGAGAGAGAAGGGAAGAAAGGGAGAAAGGGAAAAAGGAAAAATAAATGATTTTGCCCCCTATATTCTATTGATGTACATACCAAGGTGGAACAAAGATATAGAGGCTAATTATAATGTAGATAGTGATTCAGAAAAAGGAATGGTGAGAAGCACTCAGCAGTTACTTGTTGTTGTTGTTGTTGTTGTTGTTAGGTGCCATTGAGTTGGGCCTGACTCCTATGCATAATAGAAGGAACACTCCCCAACACTGTGCCATGCCTTGCACTATGTCATCATAGGCTTTTCAATGGTTAATTGTTTCAGAATTGCTTAAGGAGTAGACTGCCATGTCCTTCTCTCATTTTTGCAGTGTTGGGGATTGAACCTAGGGCCTCAGAGAGCAGAGAGCAGCACTCTACCAACTGAGCTAACTAAACTCGAGCCCCAGAAGTTACTATTTCATAGTCATTGTAAGATTCCACTGAGAAAATAGTTCATTAGTCCTGAAAATAGGACGCATTTTCTGACGAATCTCAAGTTTTGCTGACTGAGAAAATATCTCCAGACCATTGCTTTCTAAAGGCCCTTTGCTCCCTCCTTGAGAGCTCCTTTCTTTTCCATTATCATCCTGCCCACATCTAAAGAGGGCATTTAAAAATATGTCCACCTTTCCTGTCTAGAAATGTGTAGTTCACAAGTCCATTTACAAATCAGACAATTCAGGCACTGAACGATGTATCTCACAGGTAGAAGCACTTGCCTGGCATGTGTGAGGCCCAGAGTTCAATTCACAGCACTCTTCCCCATATAAATATATCAGAGAGTTTATCTAAGTGAAAGATACTTTTTACAAATAATATCTTTTGAAATTATGGAGGGGTTTTGTTGCTGTTTATTTAATCCTGATTCCATGTGCAGAAAGGCATAGCCATAAATGATCTCTCTCTCCTCTTTCTCTCTCTCTCTCTCTCTCTCTCTCTCTTTCTCTCTCTCTCTCTCTCTCACACACACACACACACACACGCACACACACACAAGATTCAAAATGTTGTTCTATCACTTTGCCCAATCCCATACTATAAACTAATGCCTCTACCAAAATCAGAGTTTATATGTTGCTAAGTGAAATTTGGATTATCTTTGTCATTTGATCCTAGTGACCAGACAGCCTGTGAATATTAAAGGCATGGAGAGTAAAGATACTAATGATCTGATAGGAATTTGACTTGGAAGATCAATCATCCAATATTTCTCTCTGTTGACATTTCATGTAAATTTAACATGGATTATACAAAAGAAAGCATGTGGATATTGAGTTTTAGGACACAGTGGTGGAGGGACTCCATGCTATTTCTCAGATTATTTGAAGTCACTAATGTGACGGATGGGCTGGGATTTAGCTCAGTGGGTAGAGCACTGCGCTTCAGTCTCTGAGGCCCCGAATTTAATTCCCAGCACCACAAAACTGGGAGAAGGGCCTGGAAATCCACTCCTAAGGCAATCCCGAAGCACTCAGCCATTGAAAACCCTATGAGGGTCGCTATGAGTCGGATACTGACTCAACAGCACCTAAAAACAACAACAACAACAACAACAACAACAACAACAATGTGAAGGATGCCCCTCTAGCTATAGAGCTGCAAATGCCCAGTTCAGTAGCCTGGATTTCATGGATGAAACACAACAATATCACCAGCTCCTAAACATCTTCAGCAACCCCTCCAGGACTTTGCATTTAAGCAGCCCAGTCAAGGGCATTTTTCCAGTAGAAGTACTAAGGAAAATGACAACTTAAATAATTTAAAGAGAATATTTGGGGAGTATATTCCCTGATGAGAGTTTAGGAAGGAAAATGATTGCTTTAGGTTCAGGGATTGCAGTTCTTTGCTAATTTTATCCTTTACAGTATTGAGTCTCATACTTTCACAGAACTCTCTTCTGACTTATTCTACTCCAACCACACTGGCCATTTATTTCTAGAGGACTGTAAGCATAACAATGTTCCACCCTCTGTCTCAATGCCCAGACTCCTCTCAAGCCAGATATTTGCATCACTCTTTCCTTCACATTATTCAGATGCCTGATCCATGCTTTCCTTTCAGAGCTTTGACCATCATTTCATGTAATACCTTCCCACAACCCTCCATCCATCTCCTCATCTCTTGGTCCTATATTCAGGTATACTGTCTGAAGTTATTCATGTAAGTGTTTGTTCATTTATTTTCCTCTTGGCATCCCAAATATAGGCATGGAGTTTTTCCTTCTCCTAGAACTTAGAATAGGGTCCATTCTTGAGTAGATGCACAATAATCAAGTTTTTAATGAATAGACTGAATAATAAGCGAAACTGCCCATACTTGTGCCTACTCCAATGGTCTCATTTAATTTCACATCAAACCCCAGATGTGAGTTCTCTTATAAACTCTATTTTTAGAAGATAGAATTGAGCCATAGGGTTAAAATACTTTGTTCCAGGAAATATAGATAGAAACCAGCATAGGTAAGATATAAACCCACTCTCTTTCTTCATAATTATAATTAGAAAACAAAGAGAAAGTTAGTGGGGCTTAATAGAATAAAAACTGGACAAAAAAGCTGAACCTGAATTCCCTCTGATCATAGGGGAGGCATCATAAGAAATGATGATAGGCAACTCACTCTCCTTCTCTGGCTAATGAGGATAGTACACTAAATCAGTCCTTTTCAAACTTTGGACGGGCTCAATCGGAAGCCCAATGTGCACAACAGATAAGCATATCATGTCTTCATCAACTCTGAGAAAGGATCCTCAGAGAAAAATGGATCCTGGGAGAAAAATACTCCCGATAATGGTCTGTCAATTGTCCTCAGGAAGAGCAATTCTCTAAGGTGGAGAAAAGGGTGAACTCTTGGGGACGGGAATGGATGTCTGCTTCACAGGAAGCAGTCATCACATGATGGAGTAGTAGCCTAAGCAGAAGAAAGAATACCCCAGAAATTATGGCATGATGTCAAATGAGTCACTCATTATCCTGACCTTTGAAAGAAGCAGATATGAGAGCAAATACAGCCTCCTATGTGTAGGGACAGAGTTAAGCAGCAGGACTCAGAGAAAGCAGAAACACTTTGATAAAGGTCATATGACTTTGAAATAATGTCTGGGAGAAGACATTAATATTATACTACTCTTCATCTTATTTAACTTAAAAAAGCAGTTACAATGTTTTACTATATATGTGTGCATGTATATATGAACATACAATGAAATTTCTAAAATAGCCTCGTTACAGATTAAATGAAATAGAGTCATCTTAACTCTTCAACACAAAAAGCTTTTATTTTATTGAAATCAAATATATATATATACATATATACTTAAATATATGTATATATGGGCTGGGATTTAGCTCAGTTGGTAGAGCGCTGCACTGCAGTCTCTGAGGTCCCGAGTTCAATTCCCAGCACCGCAAAAATGGGAGAAGGAGCTGGCAATCCACTCCCAAGGCAATCCTGAAACAGTCAGCCATTGAAAACCCTATGAGGGTCACTATGAGTCGGATACTGACTCGACAGCACCTAACAACAACAACAACACATATATATACATATATATACATATATTATATATTATATATTTTAATATGTTTCAAATCTCAGATGGTAGCCAGGAACAGTGGTGCATGCCTGTAATCCCAGTGGCTGGCGAGGCTGAGGCAGAAGGATCTCAAGTTCTAGACCAGAGGCAGTCTGCATAATTTAGTGAGACCCTGTTTCAGAAAGTAAAAAAATGGGCTGGGGGTGCAGCTCAGTGGTCCAGCACTTGCAGAGCATGCAAGCGTGAGGCCCTGGGTTCAACCCCCAGTACCAAAAAAAAAAAAAAATCTCAGATGGTTAACCTATTCAATCTGTAACAACTATTAACACCAGATCATGAGTGTGCATATTTCTTCTCTAGCCAGTAGATTCTTGGAGAATATAATGCATAAAAGTAATGCTTCATAGGTATTATGGAAAGAAAAGTAAATCCAGGAGAAGGTGCAGAGTTACTAGGAGATTCAACATTTTTCTGATCTACGGTAAGGGCTTTTATTTACTACACAATAGCAGAAGAACACCAAGTGCCAGCAAATAGAGTTGAATGGGGTTTGGAATAGAAGCAGAGGTTAAACATAACAGAATTTGGAAGCCATTGCAAAGATAGTTCTCTCTGATTCACAGTTTTGCCTGTCTGGTTGTATTAATGGTAACTATCCAGTGCTTCTGCACCCACCATCATATAAGTTAGATTGCTAGGTTACTCTCTCTAGGGAGTTGACTTGAGGGAGCCAAACACCTGGACTATTTTAAAGCATTGTTTCTCAACTGGAGGTGACTATGCCCCCATGAAATATCTGGCAATTCAGGGGAAATTTTTGATACATATTGAAGGATATACCACTGACATCTAGTGAGTAGAAGTCTGGCATGCAGCTCACATACTATAATGCTCAGGACAGTCCTACAACAAAGAATTCCTTGCCCTAAAAGTCAATAGTGCTCAGGCTGAGAAACCTGTCTTAAAAGAACAAAGTAATGTCACTAAGATTGGCCCATAACAGGAGGCAACACCAGAAATATGTGTTCACTCAATGGTTCTTTGTTTGCTGTTCTATCCTAGAAATCTCAATCTTGTGAGCAGCCAGTCTGCCCCCAGTGGAGTCTGAAATATCACTGATTCATCACCAACTATCCATCTCACAATAGGGAGGAAATTTAAGACCAGTTCTATCAAAAGAAATATAAATCTGCCCTTTTTGTTCTTTCCTAAAGAAACAGAATTTAATGATCTCAGCTGGGGCCTAATGAGCCAGTGTCCACATCAGAAAGCTTCTGTTTTTGACATGTTTGACAGAATGTTAGGGGAAAACAGTGGGGGAAATATATTGGAAGACTAATTGAGCACAGCAGCTAAGAAATTCATGGAAGTCTTGTCCTCTAGCTAAAGGTTGTTATGCTTCACTGGAGCCACAGACAGACTGCCATGAGGATGACACTCTTCCACATGAAAAAAAAAATATGACTTTAAACATTACAAAAGCAGGGAGTATTTGGGAGGCATAATGGTAGTTGTAGTAACTGCTGTCAAAGAGAACCACTAGGCTGCAGCTAATGGTCTGATTTTGATGCAAGATGCACCAAATGTCAAAGGGTGCCAAGTGCTAATGTTCTGATTTCAGCTAAAGGAGGAGGGCTGTGGTTTGTGGGGGCACCATCAGAGAGATGACTGAGCAAGTCCTACAAGACAAGGTCTTTGTGCAACATTTCTGATATGGTTAGGGACTCCCAGGACAGGGACTCTCAATATGGCTGCTCCAGATAAAACAGAGAAAGACATCAGGATGATGTAAGAGAATGTCAACCACCAACAAAGATGATGAGAGAAATAAAATTCTGAAACAGCCTGAAGCAATGTACCCCAGCTCTGGGTATCTGGGAAATGACTGAGGCCAGCACTGGTCAGAAGTGTAGCGAACATTTCCCTGTACTGATCAAGTCAGAACTGGATGGAAAGATTACTCAGCTTGGTGGCTGATATCTGGTTAATTCACATCTCTCAGCCTCAGTTGCCTTCACTTAACATTGAAGATATTGATAGAATTTGCAGTTATTTTAAGTGTAACTACTCTCATACATTTAAAGTGCTTATGAAAATTAACTGATATCATGTCCTTAACTCTAGCACATATTCTTTTACAGAATATGTGTGAATACATGATTGAAATTGCCTAGGATTATAAGGAGATTTAGAAGTGGTACAGGCAGCATTCCAAATGTGTGAGAATAGAACTCTCTGTCATCATTAACCCATCTAAGCATTACAATGGCTTGAATATTCCTCCCAGAAAAGTTGGTGTTGGAAAATTAATCCCCAATGCAACAGTGTTAGGAGGTAGGGCCTAATGTGAGGTTTTTAGATCATGAGTGTTTTACATTCATAAATAGATTAATGATAATCACAAAAGGATTTGAGGTTTTGAGTTTGATCTTCTCTGCTCTCTCTGACTATGTCTTACACAACAAGAAGGCCCTCACCAAGTGCTGGCACCTCATCCTGGGACTTCCCAGTCTCCAGAACTGTAAGAAACAAATATGTTTTATAAATTACCAGTGTCAGTTATTCTGTTATAGCAGTACAAGACAGACTAAGACACATCTGGACCACTATTTCTGAAATAAGTTCTCTGGACTAAAGCATCCAAAATCTTTGTTAAAACATGAGCATCTCCAAATATGTTGATCCATCTGTAGTTATTAAAACCTATCAGAAATTATTTTTATAAATTAAGGGATTATGAGGAAAATAGACATTAGATTTAAAATTACCAAATCTGAAATCCATATCCTAAGTGTAGCTGGCTGGGTGACTTTGGCCAAATAACTTCACCTGATCATTACATCATTATCTGTAGTTGAATGAAATCCTAATTGAATCCCCAAAACTTAAAGGTATATAAGAATTAAAGGAAACTGTAAAAACATAAAATACTCTAGAAATGATATTACTAGTATAGTTGTCCACAAATTACACACATATGATATGGAGTGTGTACTAGTAATAAACTCATAACTTATGAAAATCACCCAGAATTATGTCCATAACTGTAGCACACAGTGTATTCTTTTTTGGAATATTTATGAACACATGATTGAAATTGGCTGAGGTTATAAGTAGGACTACAAGTGGCTCAGACAACACACTCATATTTAAATGTAAGCAAAAATAGGAAAAGTCAAGTCACTGGATGGCCAGCATTAGCACTGAAGGAATGAGTAATATAAAAAACATTATTTAGGAAAACCTTCTAGAATTAGAAATGAGTATATTGAAATAAAAAAAATATAGAATAATAGAGATCCTTTGAGTTAGTCTTCTTTTCCTTTGTTGTTACCAAAATACCTGATGAAATAATTTACAGGGGAAAAGATTTATTTTTAGCTCATGGTTTCAGGGGTTCAGCACATGTTGGAGGGGAGGACATGGTCAAGGAGGCAGCAGGAGTGCATGGTGAAGGAGAGTTGTTCACATTATGGTGATCATGACCACAGAGAGAACCAGAACTGGGGTCTCTGTAAAAATTTCAAGACCTGCCCCCAGTTACCTACTTCCACAAGCTAGGTCATCCTGCCTCCCAGAGTTACAAGGCCTCCCCAAATAATGCCAATACCTAGGGACCAATTGTCCAAACACATGACCTTTTGGAGACATTTCATAACACCCTGGAAGAGAACTTTTCAGATATACATGTCAAGTGTTGCAGGCAAACACTGAGTCTGGACACTATAACCTTTCCCCTCCTAAAATGTCTACCATAAACTTAGGGAAGGAGGTCAAATGATCACACTTTATCATTATCGATTTGTCTAGTGTATTTCTTGGGCTGGGATTTAGCTCAGTTGGTAGAGTTCTGCGCTGTAGTCTCTGAGGTCCCGAGTTCAATTCCCAGCACCGCAAAAATGGGAGAAGGGCCTGGCAATCCACTCCCAAGGCAATCCCAAAGCACTCAGCCATTGAAAACCCTATGAGGGTCGCTATGAGTCAGATACTAACTCGAGGACACCTAACAACAACAACAACAACAGTGTATTTCTAAGACTGAGTTTGTCAGGAAGATGAAAAGAAGTTTGGATCAGGAGTGTTGGGAGCCATCTATGGAGAGCGTAGGACATGGGAGTCGGGCTGGAAGTAGATTGTGTTTGAGGTGAGAAAGGGTACTTGAGTGTAGACATTTATCTAGAAGTAGAAGGTCAGTGAGATATGATATGATATGCACAACTAGAGATTGATAAGCACAACTAGAGATATGATAAGCACAACTAGAGTACTGGGTTCCTTCTACATAGCAGAAGCTCTTGGATGACTTAACCATTCAGGATGCCTCTGCTAATAGAAGCTGGATCAGGGCAGTGGTGAGGGGAACTAATAACAAGAGGATCCACAGTAGTAGATCAAGGAATTCAGTTCCTGAAAGTCTAGAGTTCTATGTCAGGACGTAGTTTCAGGGTAGGACCAACAACTCTAGAAGTTTTGTGCCAGCTTTGCCATATGTTGAATCAGCTGCTATGCCATCATCACATTAGAAAGTGATAAAATGCTCATCACACTCATTTTGCAAATGCAGAAACATTGGCTCAAAGAGTTTCAAGAAACCCAGGTGGAAAATGGCAAAGTCCACACTCTTTCATATGTACCTCTTAGTATTAATGTATTGGGGAATCACTGAACTGAGTTTCACTAACCATACTACCAAATACAAACATACCTGTGTGTGTGCACTCTCATTTTTTCTAAGAAGACTGTGAGTTCCATACCTCTTCTTATTGTATCTCTATCAGCATAAGGAAAGATGTGTAGTGGAAGTTTAATAAGTATGTCAAATTGTTAATAAAAATAAATACAGTACATAAATATTTCAGAAAATTATTTTCTTTTGAAATCTCCCAAATACATAAGACAAAAATCAATGCCAAATTAAAGGGAAAAGGTGGATATAGCTACACATTAATGTTTCCTTTTTCTCATTTGAGAAAAGAGAATTTTATTTTCACCTTCAAAGTGTTTTTATGACAGTTCCCATCATTCCTCACGCCACCTCTTCCACTGTTTCTGTTATCCAGCAGGTAGAAGTCTGGTTGACTCATTATACATAGGCAATTAAGTGTACGCAGTTCTCCTCTTTAGGTTCATGTGGTAATAAGCTTCCAGGTTTCTCTATGTTTATCACCTTTTCACCTACACACACACACACACGCACACACACACACACACACACACACACAAAGTTCATTCACACTTTGCAAAGGGTAGGCGACATAGAGAGCAGCAGGGAAAAAGTCTAGCCACTGGCATTGCTGTAGACCATCCAGTCTTGAACTTGGAGGCAGAACACAGCAAAGTCAATAGATAAAACCAAGCACTTCCCTTCCTAACTGGAAATGCAGGGATCTCTTACAGAAAGAAAGAAAGAAAGCAAACACATATGTCTAAAACATACTGCACAGCCCTACTCAAAGAATCACAGAACGTGTGATATTATTTTTCACCCAGATTCTCCTTCAGAACTGATGTCACATTGCTCTTTTGTCTTGTACCATCGTATGTAAAATAAAAGGAAATAGTTGCTACCCAGGAGATCTCAATCAGCACAGAAAGCTCAGTACTGATTAATGTTGCCTTTAATCAAATTAAATGGGAAGTAGTGACACAACTCACCACAGATCACAGGGAACCAGGATTTTCTTTGTTTTGGTTTTTTTTTGAATATATGTAAATGTAAAACAACTTATAGTAATGTGCATTCACATTCTTTTTTTTTTTTTTTTTTTTTTTTTTTTTTTTTTGGTACTGGGGGCTGAATTCAGGGCCTCGCACTTGCATGCTCTGCAAGTGCTGGACCACTGAGGTGCAGCCCCAGCCCATTTTTTTACTTTTTGAGACAAGGTCTCGCTAACTTACGCAGACCACCTCTAGTCTTGAACTTGAGATCCTCTTGTCTCAGCCTCCTGATCCTCTAGGATTGCAAGTGTGCGCCATCACACCCAGCTCATTAGTTTCCTTCTTTCCTTCCTTCCTTTCTTCCTTGCTTCTTTCCTTCTTTTCCTTTTTCTTTTCTTTTTGTTTTTGCATTTTTAAGGGGTTGAACTCAGGACTTCACGCATGCTTTGCAAGCACTCTACCAAGAAGCTGTATCCCTACGCCACTTTTTACTTTTTTATTTTGAGTCAGAGTTTCCCTAAATTCCACAAGCTGCCTCTGGCCTAGATCTTGTGAGCCTCCTGCCTTACCTTCCGAGTTGCTGGGATTACAGCTTCTTCAAACTTTGCATCACATTTCTGCATGCAATATACTTCACACCCATATTAATGAATCTCACTGGGCATTCGTGTTCTTTTGTTAAACTAAAATTGGACTAGAATGAGGGCCTTCCAAAACATCAATCAATAAATTATCTATCTACTGATAGCCAAGCTGAACCACTTCCCAGCCCCTGAATACAGCCTTCTACTTACATGTGCTGTTTCCTAAAACTCCATCACACAGCTTGGAGTGATTAAATGTAAGACATTGCTCCTAATTCATTTCAGATTTCTGTTTCTTCTGGAAGCCCTTTCTGGACATTTGCACACAATATTATTTTTTCCTATAGTATATGCGGGGCTGGGATTTAGCTCAGTGGGTAAAGCGCTGCGCTGCAGTCTCTGAGGCCCTGAGCTCAATTCCCCGCACCACAAAAATGAGAGAAGGGCCTGGCAATCCACTCCCAAGGCAATCCCGAAACAGTCAGCCATTGAAAACCCTATGTGGGTCGCTATGAGTCGGATACCGACTCGAGGGCACCTAACAACAACCATAGTATATGCTCTTTACTCCATTTGTTTAATCCTGCTCATCTGTCTTCTTTTCATCTTTCCTTCCAATATTTTATACAAATCCTACCTCCACCTTACTCCACTACATATATAGGCACAAACCAGGCTCCCAGGGGACAGGGTCTGCATTCATATGTGGGTCTTTATCATGTAGCACAGCGCCTCCCCAGTAATGTGTACTTCCTAAACTGATGGAACAATAAATTCACACTTATGTTTCTCGTCAGTAGATGTTCTCTGAATAAGATAGAAAAAAATTCCAGCCAAAATTTACGATATCTAGGCTCCCAATTTGGAGAGAAAATGGTTAATTTGGGCAAATTTTCTATTAGTTTATGAGGAGTCAAGAATAATGAAGCTAATAGCAAATAAAAACATAAAGAAAGAAGGGAGAGACAGAGAGCCATAGAATCATTTACTCTCCTTGTGAAACAGTGCCAATAGCACATGAAGATTTGTTTTATAGATAGTGACTGATTCATGGAAAGGACCAAAAATAAAAAAACCTCTGATCATCTATCATGTGGATTTCCATTGTAGTGTATGTGTGATAGCCAGATCAGCAATTTTCCAGCCTAGAGGCTAGTGCTCTAAAATAAGACAAAGCTTTTTATGGGCAACTTTAGTCACAATGGACTTTACTTTCATGAAAATTTAAAGGAAGGGGAATGTACTCTTTATTCTCTTTCTCACCAATTCCTCATTAGATTTGTAAGGGTAAATAAGGTAGCTTTCTATTCCAAACTCTTCCTTGTGGAATGGATATTTGCATATCCATTGTCCCAGCTGTGTCCTCTGAATCAAATAAGGGCTGTTCTTTAGGCGGAAAATGAGAAACGAAAGGGAGTTAGAACTACCTTACTATGGGGTTGCTGGTGGCTGTACCCTCCCTCCATTGCATACCCTGGGTCTTACCTCAATCAGATGCAAGATGAAAAACACATGACTCAGACACTGGGATTTAGCTCAGTTGGTAGAGCACTGCGCTGCAGTCTCTGAGGTCCCGAGTTCAATTCCCTGTACCACAAAAATGGGAGAAGGACCTGGCAATCCACTCCCAAGGCAATCCCGAAACAGTCAGCCATTGAAAACCCTATGAGGGTCGCTATGAGTCGGGTACCGACTTGACGGCACCTAACAACAACAACAACATCAACAGACACTGAAGCACAGCAGAAAGTTTAGTTGCACACATCTGAGTGTGGTATCCATGCATAAGCAAAGGTTCATTAATCAGAATTGGCATACTTTGCTGATAAGAGCACTGGAACTAGCTTCTTACTTCTAAATGCCTTCCTTATCTATACACTGAAAACTAATGTCTGTTCTTCTTTTTAAGGAAGGATAGGATTTGGGGGTTTTGTTTGCTTATTTTTTTCTTTTCTTTTCTTTCATTAGAGGTGAGGTTTTCAGTGGAGAATCACTTTTTAAAATTCATAATAAAATATAGGAAAAGAATGGGGATACGTGTGGAGGAAGAAGGTAGATGCTGGAAGACTTTCTGTACAAGGAGGAAAAAATAAAGACACTGATGATTAGGAATGAAGTTCAAATTCAGCAGGAACTGAAGAATTACCTCATCTTGGTTTTCTCAGACTTAAGCAATTACCTCTAACAAAGAAAATGCCTGTTGGAATAACATAGAGCTGCTATAGCAAGCTACATATCCATCTCGTCTAAAATTGGCTATTGCTAGACAATGTTAAGTATTAGTCTGAACTTGTGTTCACAGTTTCTATTTCTCATACTAGAAGTAGCTAGTGAACATATTTTTATTACTCAAGGGTTGTGGGTGGAATTTTATTGCCCCAAATGGTACATTAAATTCCTTACTCTACTTACCTGTGAATGGGTTCTTCTTTGGAAACAGGACTTTTGTAAATATAATCAAGCTAAAATAAAGTCATATTAGATTAAAGTGTTACCTAAATCCAATGATTTGCATCTTTATGATGAAAGGTCCTTGCAGAGGACATTACAGTTTCCTTATGTGGAAGAAATAGAGACACAGGTACAAAGGAGAAAGTCCAAATGACAAAAGTGGCAGAGACTATAGAGTGGTGAGGCTACAAGAAAAGAAAGACCAAGAATTTCCAGGATCCAGCAGAAGGTGGAAGAGTCAAGGAAGGATTCCTCCCCAGAATCTTTAGAGAATCAAATGATCATGGTTTTGCTGACACCGTAATGTTGGAGCTCAGGAAATAAGAAGAGATATTAAGTTTCTGCAATTCAGCAGTGATTACCTTAGATAGGTAAGCTGTTGTAGGTTCTTGACAGAAAAACATAGTTAAAGGGCAAAGCAGTACTGAAATGACCTTTCCTTCTTTTAATTGCATCTCTCTGAAAGGTTTCATATCTTCCAGTGGCCCAACAATATTTGTTTCTTCAGACACTTTATATTAAAAAAAAGATATTCCAAGAGTTAGGCTATTCTAATAGAGTGTTAGGTATCCCAGAAACTTTAGGGAAGAAAGGTATGCAAGCCACAGAAAAGCCAAACATTTTAGGCACACTTAGCAACATGAGGGTGGGCATTGATATTTCTTAGCTTTCCACAACCGCTGGCCTCCCAATGAAGTAGCTTCTTCATGTTGGGAAGATTAAATTACCCTGAATCCCGGCCTCAGTTCCCAATAGTAGGAGTCAGAGCAGAAATGTGCTGTCAGAACTGTAAGCCTTGCTACAAAACACAACACAGAGCCAGAGACCACTGGAACAGCTAAAAAGGCTTAGAACTCCTAGAAATTTCATGACAAATAGAAAGATTTCCTTGTGAGAAAATTAAAATGCAAATTGCAAGGTCTGCTTAATATCCCTTCAAGAATCCTAATGCTATAAATACACTATTTACTCCTAGACATGTGCATAGGTGCGTAATTGTGTTAATATGCAGGAGGGCAGCTCATCTTGCTTGTTAAATCTCCCCTACATTTTACAGCTTTACAAATGTCAGGCTGTTAAGCCATAACTCTCCTGTTGAGGACCTCATTACCTATAAAGCATTCATATCTGCCACATAAAAGATGCAGGTGAGATGCAGATTTGGCAATTAATCCATACATCTTTATCCAACTGGCTAGTCTTGCCTGTTTTTTTAAACAACTATTATATTTTCCTGGGTACTTTTCACAAAGTAACACTGTTTCCCTGTATGTTCAAATCTGTGGAAGAAACTGCAAATCCAAAGATTCATTTCTACTTTCTGGTCCAGTTGGAAAACTTTCAAAAAATAAAAAAATAATAATCCAGGTAGAATGCCAAAATTCTAAGAAATTTTATAGCAATTCTAAGAGTGAGAGGCCTCTAAATTCCTTGAGTTGGTTTAGGAAAATTACAAAGTAGGGGATGATAGGTCTCAACAACTGCAGGTTCCTCTTGTGCCACAGCAGATCACTGAGAAGTCAAAGCCTTGCAACACAGACGCAGGCATCAGAGCAATGCCTTTGGCTCTGGGTCTTTCTTAACTTCTGTTTTTCTTTGCTTGAATATGGTATTACCATATAAATCAGGAATAAATGTACCCTACACTATTAATAACTAAAACCTCTGGCAATTGGTAGACAATTTAAACTGATTGGAAATCTAGGGCTGATACTCTGTGGCCCATATATTTGCTCCTTTAATTATTATCCTTACTCCAGAAAGCAGTAAAGGTCTCTGTTGTATTTCAAATGTAGAAATTGGGACTTGGAGAAGTGGAATAACTAGCCCAACACTGCTCAGTGATCTATGAGACCTCAAAGCTGAGGCTCATTCCATGAAGCATTTTCACACTTCTTTCAAAGGAAGGCTCAGCATTTCTCCTCACCTCATATAGTGAATGAGAGTATTTTATCTGGCAGTCTCATAATTATTTCATGAATACTTTCTCCTTGGGGGTAAGATATTAATCTAAAATAATGGATTTAATGACCCTGATAGGTAAAATAATTTTTCTCACTACATACCTAGCAAATAATAATCAAATCCTCAATTGTCTCTATGCTGCAGGCGCCAGGGAAGGGATGCTGCATTCTTAGGGCTGAGTAAATGTGTACTTGGACTCAATTTAAATTTCTTAGAGGAATCAGCTCAGCACACTTTGTATTTAGCCTGAATGTGAATAGAGTAATTCCCAAGGCAATACTTACAAGAATCTTACAAACAATCCCCAAAGAAGTTAGAATGTATGTACCATTTTTATGACACCTCTTAAGCCCCTAAAATAAAACCCATAATGTCTTATATCTATTAAAGCAATTTATTATCAGTCTGCTTCATTTACTCAGGTTCTTCAGATTCTTAAAGGAAAAATTTCAGTCACTTTGCTAAAAAAATGTTTTATGTAAAGCAAATACTCTTATTTTTTTCTCTGGGAAGTGGTGTTTTAGTAGCTCAATCAACAGAACCTGAGTGGTATTGAAAACAGTCGTGCTCAATTTCACAAATTATTTTAAAAAATACTACACCTTTATTATAGACCAAGTTCTAGAGCAAAAGATTATTACAAATTGTCCATATGGTGAAATAGAATTAAATTAATGCCTTAAGGCTTGTATAGCATTTTTGAGGCATTATTAATATTAGTAGTGGCCACTTACTGAGTCTTGAGCATTTTCAAAAAGGTTATTTCATTTAATCATTACATCTACATTTATAAGCTGGTGCATCTTAGAACTAATGAAGCTGGTCATGTGACTCATCATGAACACACCCAAGTTTTGAACCAAAGTCATCTCATTCTCATTCCCTAGGACTGAGCATGAAATTAACTGCTTTTTGCTATCTAGCTGATTAGTAAGAAGATAAAGACAAATCCCTTGGACTGCTGACTCCAAGCCCGAATGCTTTTCTCCAGAATGAAATAGGAATTTGCAATCTAACGTAAATTGTTAGGTTGTGCCCCTAAAGCTCACTCAGTAAGCTGCCTCCAGTAAAACTCAGCCCTGGGACATTGTGAGTTCCACAGTTAAACATAATGAGCACTTTATAATTTAGAATTATGAGATACAAAAAGGGCAGCAGAGAATATTATATTAAGTTGTCCACATACCAGGCCATCAATGACACAGTAGAAGTTACAGATAATAGTGTGCTGGTAAGTGGGTTGTTTAAGAAAAGAAGCCCTGATGTGTAGGGTTTGCCAATTCCAGTTGTGTAAATACTCCTGCCACAGCCACCTTCACGCTACCAAGGTAAAGTCACCAGACACGCTTGATGGTTAATCATGGTTGTCGACTGTATAGAGAGACAACCAGAAAATTGCCAATTTTCATTGTGTAAATACTCCCACTGTAGTCAGTTTCAGGCTACCAAGGTGAAGTCACTGGGTATATCTGGTAGTTAATCATGGTCGTCAGAGAAAATTGGCATGTGGGTCAGCAGACTGAATGTGGAAGGCCCACCTTGAACATGCACAGCACCGTTCAATAGGCTGGGGGTCCTGATAGAACAAATAAGCAGAAGAGGGAAGTGCTCACTCAACCCTTCCTGAACTGGTATGGTTTATTGCTGCTGCCATCACCCATGGACATTAGACTCATAATTCTTTGGACTTTGAATCAAGGTTACACCAATGAGTTTCTAGGGAGCTTCTAGGCCTGGAGTCTCAGACTGGAGCTCCATCATTGGTCCCTCTTGCTCTTAGGTTTCCAGCTTCTTGAACTGAACAGCTATTGGATTTTGGTCTCTCTAGTCTATAGGTGATGATTGTGGGACTATTCAGACTCTGATCACATGAGTCAATATAATAAGTTCCCTATTATATATGCATACTCGTGTGTGTGTGTGTGTGTGTGTGTGTGTGTGTGTGTGTGTGTATACAAGGGGACCTAAGAAATGTATACACATTTTAAGAGATGTTTTCTATGTACTACTTTTGAAGTTGCATTGAATTACAGTAGCAATGTGTAGTGTTGTATTTGCTCAAAAGATGGCATTTTTCAAATGAATGCCAGCACCACCATGAGACAAGCAGGGCAGTCAAAGAAAATGAAGTAAATACATTTGTAGTTCTAGGAACCTAAGAGCATTTTGAAGTGGTATTTGAAATTCAAGAATGTTGTAGAAGTACAATGGAGAAATGAGTATGCAACAGAACCTCTAACAATTGTACACATTGGTGATAAGTTTGAAATGTATAGTATGATGTATGATGTGCACAGGGGAAGATCTTGGAGGCCTCAGACAGCAATAAATCCTGCTTCTTCTGCTATGGCAACTACTTAGTGCATCTCCTGTAACTGTAGAAGTCAAAGATGACTTGTATTTACCCTTTTTATCAGTATATATTGAGTATTTCGATTTTAATCTTTTCTTAATGTCTGTGTACATTTTTGTCTGTATACATTGTGTGTGTGTGTGTGTGTGTGTGTGTGTACATACCTTCTGGAGAAGCCTAACACAATATAGAATTGGGAACAATTACACATATTCAATTTTTTCAAGCCAGTAGAAACTAGCCCTTAACACCACTTTCAAGGCCATAAGAAATCACCAACAATTATGAATCTTTCCCCTAAGAAAGCACTTCATTGTATCAGCTATCAAAATCACTTTTACAAATGCAAATGTTCTGGAAAGAATGCAACAGAGACTCTGCAAAATTGGACTTGAGGCCAGTGGTCTCCTTGGTGCTGGTTCCTGACAACAAGTGAGAAAGAAGTGCCAGAAAAACAGTACCAAGAATGATGCCAGGAGTCACAGAACAGGAATGTTTCACTCAAAAGTAAACGATTGATCAGGCTAAAATGGGAGACAGCAATATAGTGGCAAAATGAGGTAGACTTGAGAATGGAAGAAGAAAGTTGAAAAGAAGAAAAATATGCACAATGCCAAGTAACTAGATTAAGATCTTGGCCTCAGGGACAAAGTGAGCCCAGGAAGCAAAGTTCATCCTGAGTCATATTTCAAGTTGACAGGATGTTCTAGGAAATAGAACCGGGAAAACTGGGGATTTGTTATCTTGCATATCAGCAGTGAAGTGTGGATATTTTTTTAAAGGAAAAAGAAAAATAAGTACTTCTTTGTGTTTTCCAGACTGGCTGGGCCTCTTTGCAAGCATGCAAACACCTGACAGAGGCCAAGGGAGAAGTTCATTATCCCAGAAAGTGCCAAAGAGTCCCACGAAGTAGTCACTAGTGGTATTCCTTGTAGCTATGTACTCCTTTCTCATATATTGAGACTTTCCTCTCACTTGGCTCTTCCATGCCACAGTGTACCCCTCAGTGCACAGGAAGTGATCTGTGGACACAAGCTTTTCCCTCAAACCTTGCTGTGCTCTCTTTGGGTATAAGGGCTGAGGTCCAGGAAGCCACACTGCCTCTTCAGCGTCCCCTTTACCAGTCAAGTAGAGACTCTGATTAGGAAAAGGAAAAGGAAGTATACTTTTAAGAGAGTATGAAGAAGTGGAAAGACAATGAGAAGAGAAAATAAACAATTCACTTTCCTCTGTAGGTGTCTGATATCAGTTTCCCCCACCTCTTCAGAGGACCCCAGGTCCTGTTCATTAGTCAGCTCTCTTTCCCTAGTAGCCTTGCGTCACCTGCCTAGAAGTCAATATTTCCAAAGAAGCAGGGTCTAATATTGTCACCTTCAAAGCAGATGGCTGCTAATTGCCACAAGTAAACAAACACAGGTAGGAAACAGACATATCTTGTAGCTCTTAATATCATTAATTTTCAAGAACACAAGGAGCACCCATTTTCATTTAGTAGAGGGTGTGAGTCTGGGGCAGAACCCAGGAAGCTCTACCAGCAGGGCTATGCAGGGAGTCTGACTCCATCCTGGGGGACCCCCAGATGTGATAGAAGGAATTCAGGAGCCACTTAACCTTGTTGCCTTTGTTTTCTCATCTGTGAAACAGTGGGTAATAAAATCTCTCTGCTTTTTCATTGGGTTTTATGTGAGTGAACTAATTAATGATTGCATAAAGCCTAATACAATGCAACATGTAATTGAAAAGTTTAATCATTGAAGTAATAGTCCAATAATAGTAGGTTACAAAGTACTTATAAATAGCAATTTTAAAATGAAGATATTACCATATTACCATTGTGATACTTTCTCTCTGATCTGCATTTTCAAATTAGAAGTGAATATAATTTCAGTTTTATTCTCATTGATATAATATTGTATAATTCTGCAAAGCCGCTTCCTCTGTTGCTTTCACTGTGTTATTTTAACCAAGTAGGAATCACTGTAGAGCCCAATAATAACTGGGTATTCTAATTAAAAGTTTTTATGCCTTGGAGTCCTAATACCAAAATAGACGGTCAGGGATCTGACTACCTCCTGCATGTTGGAGAACTCACTGTTTTCCATTTTCCAAATTGGTTAAAATTAAGTCTTACCAATCATAATTTCTAAACCTTCTGACCTCTTTGCTGTTCCAGTGAGTTTATAGTTTGGCTTCTCCTACTTCTCAGCCTCTGTAGAAGCAACTCCCTCCACCTGAAATGCCTTCCAATCTCACACACAGCAAGATGCCTTTCTGGAAAAGTCCTACTCATTTATTTTTTTTTCAAAAAGTTAAACGTGCCTTATTCTGTGACAGTTTCCCTGCACCATCAAGAAAGTCTAAAATCCTCTCAAGGGTTTGAATCCTTCTGCAACGATAGGCACTTCCATTATTGAAATTATTGTAATATACTGTTTTGATTAGTTAATTATTTGTTCCATTACAAGACAAAAAAACCTGAATAACTTAAGCACATGAATTGTCTCTTCTAATACATGCCTCTCCATTCCCTAGTACTATGAATGGCATAGCATCAGTATTAAAGAAATGTTTTGAGCCAAGCATGGTGGTATATACCTGTAATTGCAGTGATTCTGGGGGTGGAGGGAGGAGGATCACAAGTTTGAGACAAGAGGCAGCCTGCATAACTTAGTGAGACCTGTCTTAAGTTAGAAGAGTAACAAGTGGTTCAATGGTAGAGCACTTGCAAAGCATATGTGAAGCCCTATGTTCAACTCCTCAGTATTGCAAAAAAAAAAAAAAAAAAAAATATATATATATATATATATATATATATATATATATATATATATATATGTAAGATCAAAAAAGTATAAATTCCTATGAATGCATTCTTGAATAATAATAGCTTGCTGTCATCACATGTTTTCTTACTTAGTAACTATTCTATCATGTCTGAGTCTGCGAGAAAATGATTTTAAGAACATTTTGCACAGTTGATGCTGTTATGAACTGCATCAGATTCAAATACACAGGTTTATAAAAGGAGTCTTCTAAACTGGACACAGTGGCACATTCTGCAATCCCAGACATTCGGGAGATGAAGGCAGGAGAATCACAGGTTTGAGGCCACAGGCAGCTTGTGTAACTTAGATAGGCCCTGTCTCAAATCAGTTGTACAGGGCTTGCAAAGCATGCATGAGGCCTTGTGTTCAACCTCTAGTACTAGAAAAAAAAAAAACAAAAGAAAAGAAAAGAAAAAAGAAAGACAAAGAAAAATGAAAAAGAAAAGGAGATATTAGTGCATGCTACTTTTCTAACCTCATCATTGCCCCAAAAATGATACTCTCTGAAGTTGCACCAGACTCTTGCAGCTTCCTATACTCCTGTCATGCCTCTGCAAAGGCCTTTCCAACCTGTTTGATAAATTCGTAGTCACTCTTCACTTCAGTTATCATCTCTTCTGTGTGTATGCCCTTGACACTTTATATCCCACCTTAAAGATGGGTACTTTTATTCTTTGTGCTTCCCCGGGGTTTTTACAAACCTTATTTATCCTACCACTCTAAATGCATATTTATATACTTATTCCCCTTCAAACTATTGCTCCTCCAGATAGTGTTTGATCCTTCCTTGAAATAGCAGATGTCATTGCAGGACCTAATACATAATTAAAGCCCAATTAGTAGTTGTCAAATGAATGAATTGTTGATACCTCTGCCTGTTCTGCAAACTGGAAGAAGAAGAAAATTAGATTCCTAATCTTTAACTCATTAACTACAAGGCATAAAATTTTTGATTTCTACTTTGTAAGATATATTTGAATAAACATTAAACTTATTCTCACTAAGTTTATTTCATATTATTTTCTTTGGACAAAATATTTGCATGTACCACCCTTCCATTGTCTATTAGGCCCAAAGATACCCTAAAATACAAACTTAGGTCCTGCTATCTCTGCTCAAGTTTAAGAATCATTTCACTGACAACTGTAAAAAGAGTTTTTTCTTGCTTGCACTACTAAAGCCAATAAATGGAAATTTCCAGACAGCACATGAAAACTTTCTTATCTGTGGTTTATCTATCTGTCTACCTTATCTGAGAGCTTAGAGGGGAATAATGGTTTTTGTGAGTATTCAGGAGCAAACCTAGTAGATGCTAAAGTTTAAAGACTCCAAGAGATTTTTCTTAATCTCCATGCATGGCATGGACAAAAAGTTTAAAATCTACAATTTCAGCATGCTACTCCAATCCATATAATTTGAAAAAAAAAATTTTTTGCACCAAGACTCATAAGTTTCTCCATTCCTTCTGCAAAAGCATTTCATTGCACAACTCAGAATTGACTGCTAATTAAAATGAAATGTAGCATTGGTGATATAAATTTGTTCTAGAATTTGTATATAGAAAATGAGAAACTGAAAGCTTTCTTTCACAGAGTACAAAGTGTGACATCTTCATTCTTAACTCAAAGCTGAAAATAATTTGAAATATATTTAACCCCCCCCCCACTCACACACATGGGCTGAGATTTATCTCAGTTGGTAAAGTGCTTCTCTGTAGTCTCCGAGGTCCTGGGTTCAATTCCCAGCACTCCAAAAATTGGAGATGGACATGGCTATTCACTCCTGAGGCAGTCCTAAAACAGCCATTGAAAACCCTATGAGGGTCGCTATGAGTCAGACACTACTCAATAGTAACTAACAACAACACACATATATTTCTTTTCAAATAAGGAAAGTTCATTGTTGTCAGTATCATCACCATCTGTATCATCGTCATAAGAACCAGCAGCAGCTAACATCCACCAAGCACTATTTATTAATAATTCAATGAACAAGATGATATTTCCCTTGTCAGAGCCTCATAGAATAGGATGAAGGACAGTGGCTTCTCTGAAAGAAGAGGCCAACATCATCCAAAGAAAACCAGAGAGTCTCTGGTTTAAAATAAAATGTGGCATTGTGACCAAAAGAAAATCTGCCAGTCATTTATAAACACCTCAGAAGATCAAACAATGGGTTGTCCATAACTGTCTTCTTGTGCCTTGCAGGTTTCTTCATGTCTCCTGTAGTGTGCATCTGGGATGTCCTCCAAAAACCCATGGTTAGAAGCTTGGTCTGCAGCTTGGCACTATTCATGAGCAGTAGAAATTTAAGAGGTGGGACCTAGTGGGAGATCTTTGGGTTGTTGGGACTTTACCCTTAAAGGGGATAGTGGGACTCCAGCCTTTATCTCTTCCTGCCTCTCTTTTTCACTTGGTCACAGGGTGAGTGGATTTGTTCTGCCCTGTGCCTCCACCTAATGTGCTGCCTCAAATAGAGCCAACTGGTCATGAACTGAGACCTCCGAAATTGTAAGCGTATGAGGAGGGAGGGAATAGGGGAGAAGAGGTCACTACAGGGTAGGGTGGATGAATATGGCCAATGTACAATGAAATGCATGTATGGAAATTTTATAATGAGACCCATTAAGTTGCACATTAAAATTACCACAAAAGTCAGTTATTGTTGTGGTTGTTAGGTGCCATTGGGTTGGGTTCAACTCATAGAAACCCTATGTGCAACAGAAGGAAATACTACTTGATACTGTGACATGCCTGGAGCTATTGTCAAGGCTCCTCTGCTATTCATAGTTTTCTTTCCCCTTCAAGTCAGTTAATAGGGAAAAAGAAAACCCTGAGCCTAAATAAACCTTTTCTCTTTATAAGTTGATTTATCTCAGGTGTTTGTTACAGTGATAGAAAGCCTAACTAACACAATACCCATGCTAAATAAGATTTTGAGCCCTCTTTCTCTAAAGAACACTTTTTCTCTAGATAATAGTACTTACACAGAGTCCATTGAACACATCTGATGCAGTCCACAATAGCTGGACTGATTGTACTATTGTACAACAATTTAGTGGATGGTCCTTGTAGGAAATAAAGCACATAATCATTTTCACAATAGCTTTATCCTGTGTGGCTTTTACATGGTTTCCAGGTCAAGAGAATTTTCTCACACTGGACAGCAGAACTTTGTAGAGGAGAACAGAATCACCATTATAGTTATTTTTATTATTTTTCATGATTTCTCTTGGGAAGAAAATGACTTTTAAGCAAAACTTAGGAGTAAAATTGTAACCTGTTTTAACCTTAATTTCCTGTTCCACACTCTCTTCCTACTTAGGTTCTTCTTTCCTTCCTGCCTTCTTCCTTCCTCCTCCTACTGAACTCTTCAAAATGTCCCCAGTGGAGATATTGATTTAACTGTTCATCCACAAAATTTGTGCAAATTTAAGTCATGGTTATCTTTTTTAAAAGACTGTTTAAGAAGTCTTTTTAACATTGTTATAGCATGCTTAGACTCCTGATAATAAATATTTCAGATAGCAGTGAGTGAATAGGAACAAAATCTTTTTGGAACAGAAAACCATATCCTTTTGCAATCAAACTTAGGGTTTTGGCTTTGCTACCTAAGCATAAATAAGTATTGCTTATATCAAGTGGCAATTTTCATCACTACTACTTGCCTTGAGTCATTTACTCCTGCTGCTGTCTCCCTGTCACCCTCATGTAAGAAATCCTTTCCATCTGCTGCAGTGACAGGATAACCCATGCTCTTCAATTCCCCTTTGAGGGTATGGATGCCCTTTAACTTTAATCCTTGCAAATAAGGTTCTATTGGAGGCTGTTCATCAGACGGAAATACAAGCATACTAAAATCTTCCAGATGGCTTCTACTCAAGATATTATTTCTACATAACATAAGAAATATAAATAAATCACAGACTTTTATCTTGATTCAGTCATTCCTTGTTGTTGTTAAATGTTCTCAAGTCGTTTCCAACTCATAGTGACCCTCATAGAGTTTTTAATTCAGTCATTCCTTAGTTAATCATAAATGGATTGGCATGAACATCAGTTTACTCTTCTGACTTAGTACTGTACAAAGTCTGATTATGTAAACCATATCTAATTCAATCTTAGAAAATATCTCAAATGTTTATTTTTAAAAACTTGTGGGCACTATCATAAAACTTTAAAGAAAGACTGAAGTGAATAAAGTTATGAAATATATTATGTGGTTCTTGAAACAAGCTTTGAATATTAGTCCCTATGGTAATATCCATAAATATTTTAGATATTGGAAGTTTTAGTGGAATAAGTGTATGGCTACCCTACTTGAGCACTTATATGAAAAGAATATTGATTTAGATTATAAATCCAGTAAGTTAAAATCATGAGTGTTGGCATTGTAAGAAAGGGGACCTTGGGAATATTCCTGATATATTAGAACCTGTAGAAAACATTCTTTCAATAGATTTGAAAGAATTCTCCATCGGTCCTATGGGTATTTAGAATAAGGAAACAAAGATTTTCACTTTCTTTTCTTGGGTGCAAATTTTAATTTCCTAGAGGTAACATTTTCTGCTAATCATTGCCATCAAAATCTTTATTTGAAATCTTTGGGTATAAACTAATTATTCATAGCTTAAACATGATAATAGTATTTCTGGTAATCTATTGAAATTATTCTTACAACATTATGTCTTTTTCCTTACTGTCATTCTTTCATCAACAGGCACTTATTGAACACTTGCTATATGCTTGTCAGTATTTTGCGTACTGTAGATTATAGATTATAGTAACGAGTCTCTGTAGCCAAGGAATCTGTTTGTAGTGCCTACTATTTTTTCCAAGGAAGTCATATTATAAGCAAGCAAATAGGAGTGAATGAAGGCTGAGTAAGTGACTTTAGGACAGGAAAACATTTTACAAAGAGAATAATATGGTGTTGTGTGATAGAAAGCTTTGAAGCATTTTTTGAGAGCAAGCTTTTTGAGAGCATGAAGAACAAAGAAAGAGCCAATCACGCAAAGCTGTAAGAGAATGGTGACAGATGGAGGGATTAACTAGTGCAATGGCCCTGAGGAAAGTGTGCATAGGGAATAGGGAGAGGGAGGCATGTGAGTCAGCCAACCCTCTCCTTCCTGGGGTTTCTCTCATATTTTTCCACTGTACTGCCTCTCTTCAGACCCACTCACTTGGACCTTGCTGCATTCTCATCAATCTTGCAGTGTCCTTGGTTTCACATTCTCTTCATTCCTTGTTGCCACTCAAAATGTCTTACTGTAGGAGAGTTCTAACAGGCTCCCTGTCCTAAGCACACTTTGCCTTGAGTCAGCCAAACCCCTCAAGCTTAGCTGCTATTACCTCTGCATTCCAGCTCCCATTCCTAAGGCTTCCATTCATGTACCCATTACTATTACAGATATGCTTGCATTTTGTTACCCTCACGTGCTTTTCCACACCATTCTCAAGCAGCCACCTCACACACTGCCTTCTTAACTGTGTCCCTATGGTCAAAGTCTGTACACATTTAAAATGTACACTTAAAACAATAGGATCTAAATCCAGACTGAAAGTCTTCCTAATTTATTATAACCTGATAGATCTCACTTCCTTCCAAAGTTTATGGTAATTTTTTAGGTCAGGGTCTTGGGAATTGAACCCAGGGCTTCACACATACTTTGCAAGTGCTCTACCACTGGGCTGTACCCCCAGCCCATTTTTAATTTTTATTTGTTTGAGTCAGTATTTCCCTAAATTATGCAGGCTGCTTCCAGTCTTGAACTCATGATCCTCCTGCCTCCACTTCCCATATATCTGGGATTACAGGTGTGTGCCACTACATAGAGCCTATGGCAATTCTTGTATGTATAATTCATTTGTGTATTATTTATTTATTTATTTTGTGGTACTGAGGGCTGAATCTAGGCCTTTGTGCCTACTTTGCAAGTGCTCTGCCCCTGAGATGCACCTCAGTCCTTTTATTTTTTAAACTGAGACAGGGTCTCACTAAATTTACAGGCTGCTTCTGGCCTCAAACCTGCAATCCTCCTACCTCCACCTCCTGAGTCTCTGGGATTATAAGCATGCACCACCACACATCCAGATTCATTTGTTTATTAATTAAGTTCTACATTGTAATACCTTCTTTTTTCCATTAATAAGAAATGTTATTAGCCAGGTGTGGTGGTGCACACCCATAATCCCAGCACTCAAGAGGCTGAGGCAGGGTAATCATGAATTAAAGGCTAGTCTGGGCCACATAGTAAGATCGTCTCTCAAAAAAACAAAACAAGATAAAAGAAAAAATAATTTTAACTTTCTCTCCTTATTCACCTGCTTGCTTGTTTTTAGTCCCTCATTAATGTAAACACTATGGCAGCAAACCACCATGCCATGTTTCTTCCTTCCCTTCCATAGTCCAGCACAGTATCTGGCACACAGTAGGTGCTCAATAACTGCCTATGATTTGAGATGACATGCATATAGCTTTGTTGACTTAATACACATAGAAATGTCTTTGCTAGTCTTGTATTTACTCTTAGAATTATCTTCTTAAATACTTACATAAATTATAGTATAGTACAGCCTATGGTAAAAGGGAAAGTCTCTCTAATTCATCCTCCCAGATATATTTGTGGAATGCATATTAGTTCTCAGCTCAGTTGACTCAGAAACAGAAAACCTCGAGAGGCCACGCTACACAGGCAAATGAATGATCTTGCAAGTGATGAATGGGATGGCATAGAAATAGATGACAGACCCAAGGAGAGTTGTCTAGCCAGCATGAATAGGAGCAGCAAAGAAACAAAACCATTTAAATAAATGTCATGCCCTTTATAAAATCTCAATCTTCTATGAAAGTCTTAAGAATATAAATTCTAAGAAACTAAAAACTACCAATACTGAGAACTACCTGTTGATGCTTATCTAACCTTATAACTTTCATAAAAATATGAGAAACAATTTGAGCTAGAGGTAGAATATTATACTTCAAATTGCAGATTTTGACCTTCATGGTGAGTTGGTATAACTCTTATTTCAAAGAAGAAGAAATTAAACCCAGTCTCGGAGAATCAGTTTCCAGAGATCACTCTGGTGAGATGACATGCTCCCTGTACCACCAACAGACACTGTAGGGAGAGGCTATTACTAGTGCATAATGGCAGTTCCAGGGATTGGATTTCATTACCAGCTTCTTTTCTACTATGCCCATAACTTTCCTAGGAGTACCTTCATTCCAGGTCATGAATAGCTCATAAGAGGTGTAAATCCTCTCATCTTCACTGCCTTCTTGGGCACAGGGTGAACTAATAATTGGAGCAATAATTGGAATAATTGGAACTAATAATTGGAACTAATAATTAGGAGGCTTATGAAACCTATCATTCTGACACTGTACATTTCTTTCTTCTTCCCTCAATAATAATCAGTTCATCTCTTCCTCTTTCCAAAGGCAGACAAACCCTATTACTTCCCAGCCACAAGCATTTCCACAGAGGTCCCTGGATCTTTTCTTTCCTTGTCATCTCCTCCAACTTCAACTCTTTCATGAGCTTTTCTACCCTTCTCTGTCCTTCATTCATACCTACCAGTACCTGGGGGAAAATATTGTAATAAATATATCTTAAGTAGAAGTTTCTCTTTCCCTTTCATAATCCTTGTCTCTGGATTTAAGACATAGTCGTTGTCCTTACTCCTTCTCTACTTCTTCCAGAACATCCCTATTTAGGACTTCAAAAATAAAACAGAAAGAAAAAGAAAAATCTTGTGTGACTCCTTCCACCCAATCATATAATTTTAATATGTCCTCATCACTAGTAACTACCACATATCTGGTCCATTCACCTTTATTCATTGAAACTTTTAACTTAGCGATCTCTATAATTGGCCCATCCCAAATCCTGCCTCCAATCTAGGTGCCTTTGGCACCCCATATTTTAAGGCATCTCACAACTTTTAGCCCTCCACACTACTGTGGTTTTATCACTGAGACTTCCCCAGCCTTATTTCTTCCATCCATTCCCATATCCCACCCTCCACTCGACGAGTTATCTTCCACCTCTGAAATGGTTGATTTAAAATTCAGTTCTCCCTGGGGGAAGGGGGAGGCATATATGAGGGCAAGGGGAACCTATATGAATAATGTACATCAAAATGCATATATGTAAATGCCACAATGAAAAGCATGTCAGAATGAATCACATTAAGGTGTACATTAAAAATGTCCAATAATAAAAAATAAATAATAATAAAATTTTTTTAAAAATTCAGTTCTCAAATAACTCAATAGACTAATGAAAGGAAATTGGTAAACTATTGTCACTGAATAACAAGAAATATCATCCAATTGTTTAAACAAGTCAGGCAGATGTAAGTATTTTTCTTTACCTATACCTACCATACTGGGATTTCTCAAAGTGTCCTTATTCTACATTCCTTATATTTTTGCAGTTTTAAAAAACATCTAAAGTTTAGTAATAATTGGCGAGTCTTTTCTTTATCCCATATATCTCTCTTGAGCTCCACATTCATGCATCTGGTTGACTCCATGTAACATTCAGAGATACCTTGACCTCATTGTATTCAAAACACTTCCTTTTTCTTTTCCCCAGATCTCCTCTTTTAATATTTGTAATCACCATCTCATAGAATGACCTCATCATCCTCTGATTGCCCAAGCTGCAAGCTATGTTTCAAATCTGAATTGTGCTTCTTCTTTGATCTTCACATTTACTTGTCCACCTTATCTCCTGATTGTGTCCCCTACATAATTCTCAGAATGCTTATTGTAAGCCATTATCATCACTCAACAAGTTTTTTGTAATAATTTCTCATCCAGTCCTTCTCACCTCCGCTTTTATTCCATTTGCCACACAGCTAAGTGATTTTTCTGAGATTTAAATCTGATCATGCCAGTTCCTTAATAAAAATCACTTAATTATTGTTCTGAGAAATAACAAATGCTCAAAGTCCTTAATGGGACTAATGATACTCTTTCCAATATATTCCTGATTATCTCTTCATTTCACATTATTTGACTCATCTTTTGCCTTCAATGTTTTGTCTATAATGAGCTAATGAGCATCTTTGAAGTCCTTTGATTTCCTTTTTACATCCATGGCTTCACCAACTGTAGATCTGCTTGGACTGCTCTCCCACCACCTTAGTCTTCTGGATCTTTTGCCTGGACCACTCTCCTCAGTTGTGTCTCTTCACTGACTTGCCTGAAACTAATTAGGCTAATGCTATTCACCAACTTAACACAATATGTCCAATAAATTCTTATTTTATTAAAGAATAAACATCAAATAGATGACAAAAGATAGTCATAAGTAGAGGAAACTTTAGTCCCAAAATCAGGAGATAATTTCACAGGACTACTTTTATTTATAGTTGTATCATCTTGACAGAATTGCCAAATAAATACTGCATGGGGATTATTTGTATTCTAAGAAAAATACGTGTGGTACTAATATTTCACTGGGAATTCTATATTTTTATGTGATAAATTTGGCCAACATAGACTCTAGTTACAAAATATGGCTGTAGCTTAGTTTCACTACTAATAAAATAGCATGTTAATACTTATTTCATCTGGTAGTTGTAGTGGTAAAATGAGATAGTCTTTGAATTTTTTATGAACAGTAAGGCACTTAAGGATCATAATCATTACAATTCACCATTGAACTTTCTACTGGTGACAGAACTGAAACAAATCTTCAGGTCTGTGCATAATCAATTCACTGATTTTTCCAGTTCATAAGCAATGTATTTCTCCAACACTAACCAAGTCAATGAAATAGAATGTTTGATGAAAGCATTAAGAAATAATAGCATTTTTGGAATCAAGACTTAAAAAATAAGGCATTAAAGCAGAAAGGGGACTATTTAGGAAAAGGAAGGAGAGTAGTAGGATGGAGGAAAGGGGCCAATGGGGGTAATGGAGGGTAGATAAGTTCAACATATATGATACTCATGTATGAAAACATCATAATGAAGCTGGACACGGTGACACACACTTATAATCACAGCAAATTGGAAGGCAGAGGCAGGAGGATTGCAAATTTGAGGCCACAGGCAACCTATACAACTTAGCAAGACCATGTCTCCAGATAAAAATTTTAAAAGGAGGTGAGAGTACAGCTTAGTGGTGCAGTGCTTCCAAAGTATGCCCAAGGCCCTGGGTTCAAACTGCTCCCCCCTCCCGGGTACTGCAAAGAAAAAAAATGGCATAATGAAATCTGTAATTTTGTACAATAGGTATACACTAGTAAAATAAAATTCTAAAAAGGAAAAAAAAAGAAATAATAGTATTTTATTAGTAATGGTAGAAATGAGTGCAAATAACAGAAAACATTCCGAAGGAATTATATGAAAGCATTTCTTGTTAGAAACATGGATGGTCTCTGATTTATAATGGTAATACAAATTTTTGACTTTATAGTAGTGCAAAAATAATATACATTAAATACAAGTTATAGAAAGTGTACTTTGAATTTTGAATTTTAATTTTCCCTGGGATAGTGATGAGCAGTATGATATTATCTTGTGATGCTGGGCAAAGACACTGAGACACACCTCTCAGTCAACCACATGACCACAGAGATAAACACCTGATACTCTGTAGTCCTGAATTGTGTTGCTAAACTATGATGTTTGGTGTGTTAAATTTGACTTACCATATTTTCACCTTTATTAGCTTTTCAGGATATAAATCTATTGTATGAGTCAAGGGGCTTCTGACTCATGAGGCAACTAGAGTTTCAGAACCTGCCCTACTAGATTTTCCAATGTATGTAATTGGGGGAGTTAGCCTATGATTATCCAAGATATTTTCTCTCTGTTGAAAAATATGAAATAAGGTATTTTAAAAATGCATAGAAGTATAAACAAAAGAGCACAAATGCTCATATATACGTGAACTCACTTTTTAAAATGCTAGCACCTTCCCATTGATTCATATTTTTCACTTTTAAGAAAATATCATAGATACAGTTGAAGTTTCCTGTGTAAATATTTTTGATTCTG
>VMDO01010385.1:0-71835 GCA_007922755.1 Pedetes capensis
TATACACATAATATACAAATATAAATATACATACATATATAAATTTTGTATATACAGCTCTAGCAAAGCTAATACTTTAATAGGTTGAAAAATTAAAAATTTTAAAATATTTTTAACAAGATTTGCTTACCAAAATTCAGGATGCATTAAATTTTTTCCTATGAAAAATGTGCTTCTTAAATTTAGAAAGATGTCTAGTATTTAATAATCTCCTAAAGATATAAACTTGAATAATCTGGATAGCTTGGGCATGGTTTCTATAAAGATATTTATGGTAATGTAGCCAGGATGTGTTCAGCATGAGAACTTTGCAGAATTGCCACCGAATACCAACAGGAACCCTTTGCATTCTGGCATACAAGTCTTCAAGGGCTACATGCCAAATTAGAAGTGATTGTATTATAAAGATTTTAAAAGAGAAAAATTTCAAGTCAGAAGAGGAGGCTAAGTTTTAAAAATATAATACCTTCTGGTTTTAAGGGAATTTTACAATCTCATTTTGAATTTTTTACATAGACATACAAGCTGCTTTATCAGCTGTATGACATTTGCCAAATATTGACGTCTTTGCCTCAGTTTCTTTATGTGTAAACTGCATAAGAGTAATAGAGTTGCTTAAGGAAGTATATAAGGTATGGCCTGTAAATCCTATAGAACAATGTCTGGTAATAGTACATACTGAATAAATTTTAATCACTGTTATTATTACCATGATTATGTCTTTATGAAAATTATTTTGCCACAAAATCTTTTGTCTACAATTTAATAATATTGTGCCTTTCATTGAAATATGAATAATTAAGAACTTCAAATTTTTGCAAGATAATTTGCTATGATCTGGTTCTCTGGTTCACAAACAATGTATCACAGAAGTCTTTAAAATACAAAGACTTGTCATGGCATACCCAAGTGTTTTCATTTATTCAAATATATTCTGTCCTTCAACTTTTCTGGAACACATTTACTATACAAAATGAGAATTTTCAAAACATACAACATTCTGGTGAAACACTTTTTAATTAAATTCTTATAATAGCAAAGATTTGAGACAATTAAGTATATCAATTTATCAATTCTTAGCCTCATAATAAACTTACTATTGTCTCTGTTTTATGGATGGGAAAACTGAAGCCCCAAGAGTCTGAAGAATTCTCTTGTTCACAGTATCACAGCTAGTGAGAGGTAGAACAGGGATTTGAACCAGGTAGTTTTGTCTAGGGTTAATAAAGATATAGCTACTAAACTACAATTCCTCTTTCATTCAAAAACAGAGACTGTTCTTTGATTCTCCTTTCTTATTGATAGATTCTTTTCCAGAGTCTCTTAGTGTAGTTTTTTTTTTAAAAAGACTCAAAAGTATTTTCTCCAGAAAAGAAATCATGGTTATGCAGAAAAATGGCTGTCTTCTGTTGACTTATTCTAATATATAAGATCATTGCCTCAACTGGGGCTTCACTTGAACCACAAAACCAAGTCTAACCGTGTCACTCACATGATCCATCAGAGGACAGTAGCAGGAAGCAATTTGGGTACACAGTGATGAATAAGTCATCTTGTCCAGTTTGCCTAAAAGTCTTCGCAGGGTCATCAAGGCCCGAATTACAACCGTCTTTTCTTTAGAGAACAAGGCATCCAGGACGGATGTTAATAAACTGCAGACATTTCCTATCTACATACAGGAGGAGGAAAATGGTGGAATGTGGGAATTAGAAGGAGATTTCAGCTGATATGTAGTATGTACACTTCTGAGTCTGGTGTGTTGGCACTGGCTCACAACAGTCACTTGTCAAATTATCAAAAATTTTGTAAGCAAATTGTTTTAAAAAGGCATTATTAAAAATAAATTATAAAACTGAAATTTAGTAAAACCATAGTCAAACAAGGGAGAACCCAAGAAGCCCATGGAATTTTTTATAAAAAATTGTGTATTTAGCTGGGTATAGTGGTGTACACCAGTAATTCCAGAACTTGGGAGGAACAAATTCCAAGTGACCATCTCTCTCACATCAAAGAAACAGGTGCTCATGGTTTTCATGTTTGTTTCTGTTTGGGGGCCGTTACCCCCTCGTACATACTAAAAATATAATCCCTAATTCTTTGGCTGCATTTTACTATTTTCTACACTCTGTAGGTTATTGATGCACTGTATCTGAATGTTGGGAATATTAAATGTGCTTTTATGCATCTCTACCCAACTCTGTATTTAGTAACATCCCTTTGATAACTTGATATTAGCTGTGCTGGGAATCTTTATGCCAGAAAAATTGGCCTAATTTCTAGAGTGTTGGTTGCTAAACATTTACCAACATACCACTGGGAGTATGAGCTCTAAATTAGATGATAGTGACCTGCTTGGACTTGAGAGCTGCTGAGCCCCTAGGCAGATTGTGAGAGTCAGTCGCAGATCAGAGCCAAAGAGAATAGAAGGCAAGGAAAGACAGCAGCAGAAGACACCAGAGATGAGAGAAACAGGAAGCAAAGAAAGAAAGGAAGTGAATAAACATTATTTGCCAAAACAATATCTTTAGGGGTAGAAAAAATAGAGTTAAATACTACATCAGTGCCCAAGGCCACTTTTATGCAGCTGGTAAATTGAGTCTTTTGACAGTAATGGAGCAGAGATCCCTGCTCTACTTCTCTGTCAGTCTTCCAGCCAGCCTTGACACAGAATCCCCCTTTTAGTTGTTCATAACATGAAGAAGAGCTCTGGAGAAAGCAGTAAATAATTGATTGCTTACTACAAGAACGTAAACTGTTAAAAAATTCATTGACTTGTATGATTTATCTAAAGTGGACAGATTATGGCTCATGCCATTCTAAATCCAAAAAAATGTGTGTTCACTGGCACTCTTTAAGCTTTTAGAGACTATATTCAATAGATAAGCAAAGATTTATTATTAGATTTATTAAATCAACAATGATTTATGGAGCACATATAATCTCAGCATTGTGCAAGATAATGAGGAATTTAGAATTACAAAACACAGGGTATGCTTAGATTCAGTCGACCTGGAAGGCAAGAAGGTTTCACATGAGCTAGTGGGAAGCAATGTAAGACAGTGATTCATAATTTTCATCTATATTAGAGTCACATGAGGATTTTTACTTTGCATCTTCCTTTTCCTTTTGAAAATACATTCTTTCCTTTTTAGTTCTTTTTATTTTTATATTTTGCAGTGCTGTGATTTGAACCCAAGGCCTTACTCATGGTAGGCAAGCACTCCACCACAGAGATACATCCTTAGCTCCACCTGTGGACTTTTTAAAACACAGACTAGAGGGCAACACCCTAGAATTTCTGATTGTGTAGAACTGAGGCAGGGATGAACACTTTGCATTTCTAGCACATTTCTGGGTGATTTTGATGGTAGTGGCTTGAGAGTCATACTTTGAAGATAACTGACATAAAACATTACCTAAGTAAGCATTCATAGTTGGTGTGGCTCTGAGAAAGGGGAGGCACCTAGGGATCAAAATATTCAGTGAAGCCTGACATAAGCTGATCATTGAAAAAGGAGGAAAATGTGAATATGTATGGGCAGTGGAGAAAAGTGTTACAAGTGGAAGGAAAAGCTTGAGTGAGCAGTCCAAGAAGTAATGAATGAATTCACAAGGGTGTATCTTGGAGGGGAAATTAACTTACATGTTTATGGCTTAGGATATAAGAAGAGTGTTCATGTAGGGCAATGAGGATAAACAAATTCTGAGTGCAATGAATGATTTTATGGAAAAATATTATAAAGTGATAAAGCCACTAAATTGTTTTGCATTTATTGTATTCAATTCAATTTCCATATTGAAAAACATCAAGCCTTGATACTATTTTATAGAAATTGAAAAAATACTAATGTTCTATCATAAAGATACTGAGCAATATTGAAACGTCATATTATGACTTTCATGATGGTGGCAGATACAGACGATGCGCACACTTACTTCATTGACAACAGGAGCCATGCTGGCGATTTTCTGAAGGCTCAGCTTGCTAACTGTAGGATTAGAATCACTGGTCCAGTTTCTGTAGAGGACCAAAAATTCTTCTGGGAATGGATCCCCGAAGAAGTTGTTCAAAAGCTTAAAGAAAGCAGTTAAGTTAATGAGTGAAAACTGGCCAAATGGCATGCTTTCTGCATGCTATAGAAGTCAAAACATTTTCAATAAAAGTAGAGTACAGGTCACATTAAAACTCCACATACATGTCTTCCTATATATATATTCCTGTGCTCATAGGAGGATGAGACAGCAATCAGAATATAGATATAAATAGATATCTAAATATAGATAGAATATAGATATATATGCTTTGCTCTGTTTTATTTGATAATGTCTCTCCACTGTTGAAAACAGAACAGCCCAATTTAAATTATTCTTCTCTTCTGATTGTAGTCAGATGGGTAAATTTCTTGAAAGGGTGTCCTTATATACATTAAGAGGTGATGCCTACTATGGCCTGGATACTGTTCTAGTCAATGGGGATATGGTGGTGAAGAAAGCAGTCTCAATCTATGACCTTGTAGAGTTGATAGACTAGCTGATAAAACTCTTACTAGACAGGACACTATACTATGCACTATTCTAAAGAAAACAGAGTTGTTGACTGTGACCAGTATTGGGAAAGAAAGCTACAAGATGCCACAAGAACATTTATGCAAGTACTGAATTTAGATTGTGGTGTTGTTCAATGCCATCAAGTCGGGTCTGACTCATAGCGACCCTCATAGGGTTTTCAATGACTGATTATTTTCGGGACTGTTTTGGGAGTGGGTTGCTAGTCCTTCTCCCATATCTGCAGTGTTGGGGATTGAACTCAGGGCCTTAGAGAGTGCAGAGTAGCACTCTACCAAGTGAGCTAAACCCCAGCCCTGGAAAAGCAAAATGAGTAGTGAGAATAAAGTATAGAACAGATTAAAATTTTAAAGAGATTATCTGTGTTAGTGTTTTTTAGCCAAAGTGAGTACAAGGTCTTCTGGTGCAGCTTTTATATATTACACATGCCTAGACTCCATTCAGGGCTGGGATTTAGCTCAGTTAGTAGAACCATGCGCTATAGCCTCTGAGGTCCTGGGTTCGATTCCCAGCACGGCAAAAATGGGAGAAAGACATGGCAATCCACTCCCAAGGCAATCCCAAAACAATCAGCCATTGAAAACCCTGAGGGTCACTATGAGTCGGATACAACTCCATGGCACCTAACAACAAGACTTCATTTTAGTTAGACTCTCCAGGGGTCTGTCTTGTATACCTAAAAATATTAGTACTTAATATTCCTTAGTGATTGAATACTCCTTTAGTTGAGACTCAGTGACTTGTGTCAATCATTTGAAATTCTAAGTGAAATATTTTTTTTCTTGAAAACAAAAATTACCAAACATGAGTCAAAGAAAATTGTATACTTGAAATAGATTAGGAACAATAGTTATTTCCAAACAAAATGAAGAATAATTCTTTTGGAGTGATTATGACAGATCAAAATGCAAAGACACATTTTTCTTTTGTAATTAGTAAGTAATCTGTGGGATGGCAATTGATTTCCATGTGAATATTCCTCAGTGTTTCATTTAGTGGTTTTGATATCTACTGATGACATTTTTCTTGATTCAGTTATTACTTTGGGGCTTGAAAAATGGTGACTTTCCAGTTCTAGCATTTACTGGCTGTCATATGTCTCGGTCTCTGTTTATATCTATCTCTCTGTCTCTATCTGCTCACTCTTCCATTTTGAATACTACCTAAGACTTCAGAACTTTTCAACATTTCAATTATTTATGTTCAAAGTCACCCAGTAGGAGCCACTTCATATTGATTCTTAGGTCTTTTTGCTATGACTGCATACACCTTTTGCATTTCTTTGGTTTGTGGAAAAATTAGATGTCTAAGGCTCATCTTACATGTTCCTTGCCCTCTAGAATCAGCCATTTCTTCAAGGAGATGTGGTTCCTTCACTCCCAATCTCCAAAACCCATTTTTCTCCCCAGTGTTAGGTAGAGGTTGAACCTAGCAGCTAGTGCTCCACCATGGACCTCTAACCTAGCCCACATGTTAGAATTCTTGATGAAAAGTAAATCATTTTTTAATTATAATAGGCCACCTGTAAATATTATACATTAATAAGCCACATAAGAAAAACATCCTTCTCTCCCTCTCTCTTTCTCTTTCTCTCCCCCTCCCCCCTAATCTGCAAGTGTTCTACCACTGAGCTGCAAAACCATCCCACTTTTTATTTTTTAAATTTTAAGTCACAGTATTGCTAAATTCCACAGGCTGCCTCATGCCTCAAACTCATGATCCTCCTGGCTCTACCTCTAGAGTTACTTGAATTATAGGTATGTACCACTATACCCATGCAAAATCACATTTTAATTGTTAAAATATCATCAATATTATTTAACATTCCAATTACTACTATGAATAGAGTGATAGCTCATTCATAACGATCTCTTTCTAATAAATTCAACCATGTTGAAAGTGAAGCAGATTTCCCAAGTGGTTGAACTAATTTACAGTCCCACCAACAGTATAAAAAGGTTCCTTTTTTCCCACATCCTCACCAGCATTTGTTATTATTTGTCTTGATAATCTTGGCCATTTTTACTGGAGTGAGATGGAATCTCAGTGTTGTTTTGATTTGCATTTCCCTAATGGCTAGAGATACTGAGCATATTTTTCATGTATTTATTGGCCATTCATACTTTTTCATCTGTTCACTTCTATTGCCCACTTATTTATTGGGTTGTTTGTTGTCTTGGTATTTGATTTCTTGAGTTCTTTGTATATTCTAGAAATTAGTCTTCTGTCCTATGTGTAGGATGCAAAGATTTTCTCCATTCTGTGGGTTACCCCTTAATTCTGTTGATTGTTTCCCTTGCTTACAGAAGCTTTTTAGTTTCATGTAATCCCATCTGTCAACTCTTGGTGCACTTTCCTAGGCCACTTGGGTCTTGTGAAGGAAATACTTGCCTATGCCTATGTGTTGGAGTGTATTCCCTATCTAGTAGTTTTAAGGTTTCCCATTTTAAGCTGAGGTCTCTGATCCAATCTCATACAGGGTGAGAGAGATAGATATGGAGGTACCTTAGAAAACTAAGAATAGATCTGCCATATGACCCAGATGCCACTCCTGGGAATATACTCAAAGGAAGTTAAGTCATTATACCACAGGGACACCTGCACTTCCATATTTAATGAAGCACTCTTCACAATTTGAACAAGGAGTGGGTTAAGGCACAAAACAAGTGGGAAATTAAAGTTTACACTGAGGCAAATAAAAATGGAAACAAACCAAAACTTAGAACTAAAAGGGAAGTATACAGTGATAAATAACTACATAAAGAAAAAGAGAGACCTCAAATTAACAATTTAACTTTAAACTTAGATAATAGAAAAAAGCAGAGCAAATCAAGTCCAAAATAGCAGAAAGAAGGCAATAATAAAAATTACAGCAAAGTAAATTACCTAGATAGGAGAAAGACAATTGAAAATGACAATACTAAGAGTTGGCATTTTGAAAAGATAATAACAGCTAACAAGCTTTCACTAGACTAACCAAGAAAAAAAGAGTGAGACCTTAAATAAACAAAATTTAAAATGCAAGAAGATATATTTGGATTGATACTACAAAAGATCATAGGAGACTACAGTGAATAATTGTGCACAACAAATGGGATAACCTAGAGGAAATAGATAAATTTCTAGAAACATACAACCTAACAAGATTGGAACATGAGGAAATTGAACATTTGGATAGAATGATTGCAGATAAAATTACATAAGTAATTAAAACCCTCCTAACAAAGAAGAGTCTAGGACCTGGAGGCTTCACAGGTGAATTCTATCAGTCATTTTAAAAAGCATTAATGTCAATCTTTTTCAAACCCTTCAAAAAGTAAAAGATTAGGAAACAGTTCTGAACTCATTTCATAAGACAGCATTACCCTCATACCAATGCCAAATAAGGACACTACAAGAAAAGAAAATTATTGACCAATATCTCAAATGAACATAGATGCAAAATTCCTCAACTAAATATTAGCCACATATGTGGAGCTCACACAGTAATGTGAGCAATAGGGAGTGGCTGTAAATACAAAAGGGGTAAGCAAAAATAGTTTTCTCTAAAATCCATAGAACCAAAGACAACAACTCTTGTCACTCCTATTCAACATAGTACTGGAAGTACTAGCAATAACAATCACACAAGAAAATGAAATAAAAGCCACCCAAATCTGAAAGAATGAAATTGAATCACTTATGTTTGCAGTTGACATCTTTAATATAGAAAATCCTAAATACTCCTTTAAAAACTGGGATTTAGCTCAGTTGGTAGAGCACCACTCTGCAGTCTCTGAGGTCCTGAGATCTATCCCCAGCACCACAAAACTGGGAGAAGGATGTAGCAATCCACTCCCAAGGCAATCCTGAAACAATCAGCCATTGAAAACCCTCTGAGGGTTGCTATGAGTCGGACACAACTGGATGGCACCTAACAGCAACAACACTACTGTAGTGAGAATAAAACACTGTAGTGAGAATAAAAAAAACTGACTAAAGTTACAGGACACAGAATAAACTTACAAAAATCAACTATATTTCTGTACACTGACAAATGACCTGAAAAGAAATTAAGAAAACAATCCAATTAATAATAGCATCAAAACAAAAAATATTAAGGAATAAATTTAATCAAATAAGTGAAAGATCTACACACTGAAAGCTATAAAACACTGATGAAAGAAATCAAAGGTGCAAATAAATGGGAAGATTCATGGATTAGAAGACGTAATATTAGCTGGGTGTGGTGGCACATGCTTGTAATCCCAGCGGCTGGGGAGGTGGAGGCAGGAGGATTGCAAGTTCGAGACCAGAGGCAGTCTGCGTAATTTAGTGAGACCCTGTCTCAAAAAGTTAAAAAGCGGGCTGAGGGTGCAGCTCAGTGGTCCAGCACTTGCAGAGCATACAAACGTGAGGCCCTGGGTTCAACCCCCAGTACCACAAAAAAAAAAAAAAAAAAAAAAAGGAAGAAGAAGAAGAAGAAGTAATATTGTTAAAATCTCCATGCTACCCAAACTGATCTTTGGATTCAATACAATCTCTATCAAAATTCTAATGGCATTTCTCACAGAAATACAAAAAATAATCCTAAAAACATATGGAATCACAAAAGACTGACAAAGCAATCCTGGGTGTGAAGTCAAAGTAGTACACATCACAGTGTGTGATTTCAAATTACACAATGAAATTATAGTAATCAAAATAATGTATCACTCACATAAAAACAGACACACAGACCCACGGGGCAGAATAAAGAACCCAGGAATACATCTACCACTTGTAAGTCAATTGATCTTCCACAAAGTAGCCAAAACATACCAAAGGGAAATTATAATCTCTTCAATAAATGGTGTTGGAGAAACTAGATATCTGCATCCAAAGAATAAAATCAGAACCTTGTATTATACCATATGGTAAAACAACTTGAAACACTAAAGAAATGTAAATCCTGAAATCATAAAACTCCTGGAAGAAAAAATAGGGGTAAAGCTCCCTGACTTTGTCCTTGGTAATGATTGTTTGAATCCTACACCAAAAGCTCAGGCAACAGAAGGAAAATGCACAAGTGGGACTATATCAAACTAAAAAATGCCTACACACCAAAGGAACAATCAACACAATGAAAAGTCTTACTGGAAGAGAATATTTGCAGCCACATATGTGAACAAGGGTTTAGTTTCCAAAATATGTAACCCAAAACTGAATAGCAAAAATAAAAACAAAAGCTAAAAATCAAAACAAAACAAAACAAAATAAGGCCCAACACTTGATTTAAAAAAATGGGCAAAGGACCTGAAATAAATACTAGACATTTTTCCAAAGAAGACATACAAATGGCCAGTAGGCTTATGAAAAAAATGTACAGCATTACTAGTCATCAGACAAATTCAAAGCAAAACTACATTTAGATACTACCACATACATCTTAGGCTGGTTTTTATCAAAAAAGAGAAAAGTATTTTTGAGCATATGGAGAAAGGGGAATTCTTGTGTACTGCTGATAGTAATGTACATTGGTACAGACAGGGAAACACAAAGTTACTTAAAAATTAGAAATAGAACTATCATATTGTGCAACAATCCTACTAATATATATCTGAAGGAAATTCAATTAGGACCTTAAGGAAAAACTGCGCCTACATGTTCATTGCAGCATTATTAATAATAGCCAAGATACAGAATCAATCTGTGTCCATTGACAGATGAATGGATAAAGAGAATTTGGAACAGTGAATTATAAGATCATGTACCATAATGAAGTGGGGTTTATCTCTGGGATGGAAGAATGGAACATATACAAGTTTAAAATGTGATACATCACTTTAACAGAATAAAGGATGAAAATTATATGATCATTTTAATAGATGAAGAAAAAGACTTGACAGAGCCAACATCCTTTCATGTTAAAGACTCTTCAAATATGAAGAAAGTAGTCGTTGATGAATATGTGGAGGGATAGTCATGCCAACTTCCAATAGCAGAAAGCACTAACATTTGTTATCAAATAGGCAGTTGGGTTTCATTAAACATCATCTGTCACATTAATAATGCTAATATAAATATTAAGTAGGTTGTAAATTTATTTTGCACATGTTTTACAATAGCTTTTTAATGTTCTATTTAGGGTAACTTAAAGTTTATACACCTGCAGCTGTAGCCCTGTAGCATCTGATCCCATTAGATCTCAGAAGCTAAGCAGGGTCAGGCCTGGTTAGTACTTGAATGGGAGACCGCCTGGGAACACCAGATGCTGTAGGCTTGGGAGATGGACCCAGCAACCCACTCCCAAAAATCAATCAGCCATTGAAAACCCTATGAACAGCAGAGAAGCACCAACAATAGTGTTTCTTCTGTTGTATGTAGTTGGATACAGACTCAATGACACCTAACAACAACAACAAAGTTTAAACATATTTAAGTGGCAAAATAATAAAAACAATGAGTTACAAAATAAACCTAATGAGAGTCCATATGGATTAAGCACATTTAAAAATTGCAGTGTTTGGATAAATTTGATTTATAAATATTTAATAAAGCTTTATTATTAGACAATACAGAATATTGATGTTTTTATAGTTTATTAACTGTTTTGCTATGATGTTGGTGATAACCTCAAATTTTTGAAATAATTAGGCATTACCCCTTATGTAATGCTTGCCTATTATAGTATTACTTTTATGTAAAAATTCAACTGAACTCAGATAATTTCAGCTTACAGAACTTTTAGTTTCTGTAAGCAAAAAAGACTTCCTCAATTTGCTTGACTCTATTGTGGTATTACAGTATATAGTATAATGTTCATATGCAAAGTAATATGGTTCTACCACCTCATCTTACCCAGTTATTAGGCACATTTCTTTATATTACCCAACACAATGTGAAGAATCATCTAGATCCCAGAGTTAACTTCCTAGGTTTAGTAAACCATCCTTGATATACTTTAATAAGCATGTAGAAATATGACTAATACTATAAAAACAATTGGTGTTTCTGCAAATCCACACCCACTAGGTGAATATAAAAGCCAATTTCTAGAGCAAGCTAAAGGGCCAACCCTCCCATAATCCAGATGCAATTCATCTCCCCAACCCCTACCCCAATTTCAGGTATCTTTTATTCTCTTAAGTCTTGGTAAGAACATATATTCAGAAAGGGAGATTATGGGCCAGAGTGTTAAGTTTAGATAAGGAAAGGAAATGAGAATACAGATGTTCACATTTTCCTATTGAAACTCACTTCAGTGAAGAATATTACTGTAATAATACTGTCTTCTGACCTTCTAGGACCTTCCACTGACAGCTTGTAGAGATAATGTAAGGTCTCTGGAAACTGTGGAAAGTTATACTCACTGAGAGTTCTGTAAAGGAGAATAAGATACCAAATTAGCAAAGAAGAAAACACATTCTGCATTAGCAAATACTGATAAAGAGACAATCATTACCTTTACACTTTTTACCTCCCAGATTAAAAAGAAAAGTTATTCTCTAATATTTCCCAATCTGAGCACTGTTAGAGAATATTAGACGATAACTTCCCTTTTTAATCTGGGAGGTAAAAAGTTTTGAGGGTAGTGATTATCTCTTTATCAGTATCTACATGTAGAGGGGTAAAAAGGGGGAGCAAGATCTCAAAATATATGATGAAACTATAGGAATACATGGGGAAAAGTAGGGGAAAGAAAAAAAATCAATGAGAATATAACCCCATGATTGCATGTGATTTTTATTACATGTTGTTTAAATTCATACTTTTTTCTTTTCTTCTCTGTTTTAGTTTATACTGTTTTCTGATATATATATATATATATATATATATATATATATATATATGAGATGAATGTGTAAGCAAAAATGATTAACTGGATAATAAATTTAGCAAATTACTTACTACTCTATACCCTACCAACATTTATAAATAAAGAAAAAAATAACATTCCCTAATCAAAGATAAACTGTAGCCCTACTATGAATTCTATACACTCTGGGGAATTATATGAACCGGATTGGTGCAACATCTCCTTCCTTGACATTACTCCTCTTTCCTGTGTTTTCCATCATTTGCCACACAACAGACTACTCTATTTTTGCATGTAAGCTCCCATGAATTCTTAACCAAAAGGAGAAGAAATAAATATCTAAAGCTCAACCCAAGAGAGCCATGCAGGTCACAGGTCACCTTTATGGTTTTGGATCAAATTCTTCCTTTGAATGGTACAATGGAGAAGGGAGTTTAGGACTACCCTGGGTTACCCAGGAGAAGAAGCAGTGAGCTTTGAACCACTAAGCCATTTTCCAAACACATACTTGGGCAGCACTCATGCTCACAGTTGTCCTGACACACTGGACTGGATTAAACAGGTAGAAGCAGGATGATCTGACAAAGTCTTCTAAAACTTTAATGTGCAAAAAAAAAGAGAATTTGAGAATATGAGATTATGAATTTTTAACTCCCAAGTAATGCTGTAACTACTGGTCCTCAGACTATACTTTGAGTAAGAAGATCCAGAAGTACTAAGGACAGAGTGATACTTAACTAGTGACACTTATAGGGTACAGGTACACTAGACTTTTACATAGAGACATTCAAATAAGATAGCACTTTTTAAAGGACCAAAAGCCCAATGACCATAGAGACTATACTTTCTGAGATGGCCACAACTTCAAATGGTCTGTTGTGTTGCCAAGGCACTATCTCTTGATTTTTTGATCAGAAAATTTGATCGCTATAATCAGAAGGTTAGTATTCACTAAAGAACTAACTGGGGGGAAAAAAACTCTTCCAAGTATAAGAAAAATACAAATTCTCTTCTGTTACATTTTCCAAAGTGTGTTTGGCTTTTTGAGCTCAGATCTTTAAAGCAAGAGTATATCTAGATCTGTTAGTAGATCAGGAATCTACCAACATCAGAGGAGAAAAGCACAAGATTTGCCTCTAGTTCTCTGTACCTGAAACAGAACCTTATTCTGTGGAGGGAGGGAAATTAGGTGTCTGAGTCACCAAATAAAAGGAAAGGAAAGGGAAACATATACCAGATAGAAGCCCTTCAAAATCATTGAAGAAATGGAAATCAGATGGCAATGAAGACCATTAAAAGAGATTTAGAAATCTGGAGTACATGCTGACTGTGTTCCCACATGGCTTACTCAAAGGAAGATGGAGGAAGTTGGGTAGAGACCAAGAGTTTTACGCAGAGCTCCCCCTTCTTACTTGGCGACGAGGTAGACCCCATGCTGGTGATACAGTGTTTGAGAAAACTGATTCCAGCAATTATATCTCTTTAGAGCAGCATCCACGTCTCGTAGTCCAGAACAAATCAGCAGAACTCTCAGGGCATCCCTGGCATAGCTGAGGCCCCAGAAAAGAGAAGTCATCATGAGACAGTGACCTTCATATAACTAAGTACTAATTTGTCTTTTCATCCCATCTTGGACAGGATACAGACATCGAGAAAGGGATATTTCAGAGGAAGGAGATAGCTAAATGCTTTTCATCATCCCTGATTAATGGTACATGGTATGAGGGGGGATTAAATTAAAAATTGTAGCACATGGAGTCCAGGGTTGATCACAGAAAAGTTTACCAGTATATTAGCTTGTTTGCAAGAGATATTCATTGATGTAATGAATTGCTAAGGGTGTCAATTTTCTTTGGTGGATGCCATAAATAAATAGGACATGTTCTCATTTACTTGGAGTGATTTGGTGTAAGTATGCTCGAAGGACAGAGAGTAGATTATAAACCTTACTGGGCTGATCATGTTTTAAAGGTCTGCCCAGCTTCGATGTTCACATACAAACAGCTTGGGTTGAGATTTCCCTGCAGAGCAGAAAAATCAGCTGTACTTTCATGGGCCAAAGGGAACTGCCAGAACTTTCCCTGTACAGAGGGAGGATTGATGTCATAAGCTCACACACATCATATCCCCAACCATAAAACAATTTTTCAGTTCACAACGCATATGTGTGTACACCACTTTATTTTTCATGTGCGGTATCTGAGAGGTTATGGCAGAGAATGAAGGCAGAGCTTGAATGGGTCTGGTTTGGGATCTAATGCTTCTCTCTGCTCCCTCCTCTCTCACATTGGTCTGAGAGTGAGTGTGGCAGTAATAAACAGTGTGCTGTGCTGGTGGTTCTTTACATACTACATATACACGTGAGGGAGGTCCTAGCCAATGGTTAGATGCTCCTTCCTGATGGTTACTATTCTCAGAGGAGAGAAAATGGTAATAAGTGGATTCACCACATAGAGGATTATAACAAACCCCATACGGACACAAGGGAGTAGTGGGACACTCATCTCCTACTGAATCTGGAATAACAAGTGCTCTCTCACAGTGGCTTCTCCTGTGGCATCATTCTCAGCTGGCTGCTGTAGAAGACTTGAAGCATGAGAGCCATCAGGAGCTGGGGAAAAAACTGGGCTACTGCTTTCTTAAAAGAACCTACAGGCAAAAATGTGCACAGGGCTTGAGATGCCTAAAAGATAAAGAAAAGAGAGTTACAGAGGTAACCATCTCCCTCTAAACTTTGTCAGTCTTCCCAAGTGGAGGAAGTGCTTCCTCAGCCTCCTTGAAGGAAGCCTGCAGCATGCATGTGTATTCACTCATCCAGTAACATCTACCAAGGCAGTTATGAACCAGGAACTGTGCCAGACATTATTGGTAAGGGGCTTCTGAAGCACTATTACCACTTCCCACCCCAGCTACCAAGTCAACAGAAAGTAAGCTAGTTCCCAAGGAGGACATACATACCAAGATCCCCTTTATCTGTGGCCATGAGGAAAAGCCTTATCAATAACCCTGGTCCTCCCTGTGCTTAAACACTTCAGAGGAATAAGGGCAGGTAGGCCAAGTCATCCACAGATCATTTGGCATATTGAGCTCCGCAACACCCACCGCATCAGAAATGCACATCTCAACACCTCCCATTTATGCCATTTTTTCCTTATATTTCTATAAGACCTGAATTTACCCCAAGGCATGGTAATTTTGGTTCCTGGGAGATGCGTAATGATGGACACATGTGAAATTGGGTCTTCGCATGTCTACAAAAATCTGTGTGGTTTGGCTGTTGGCTTCCTCGCTGGTATCATCTCTCACACTTTTGTTCTCGCTTAATTCACTCAGATTCTTTGGTCTCCTTGCACTCACTGACATACCAGGTAAGCTTCCATGACCACAGGGCTTTTGCTTTGATGTCCTTCCCAGATATATCCAAGGATCATCCTCACTCAGGTTTTTGATTCGATGTCACCTCAGCAGAGAGCTCTGCCTGTACCTAAACCATCTTTGTCATTTTATTCCCCCGCCCACACCACTCTATATGTCTTTTGACATATTACACACTTATCTGTTCCTTGTCTCTGTCTCTCGGCAATATGTAAGCTTTGTGAACAGAGTGTGTCATGTAATAAATATGTATTGGATAAGTGGATTCATGAAAGGAGGGCTGTGTCAGGGAAGTGGGACTGAGCCTGGATAGGTGGCAATTTCACCACCAGGAAAAGGATACTGAGTGGAAACACTCAGGGTGCTTCTTACTGCCACCGGCATCATATTGGTGTCATCAAGAGAGAAGCGTCTTCTTTCCATCAGGGTATCTTCCAACTCCCCAGGCTTTCCTTTCAGTATCAACAAGATTGTCTTCAGCACATGAGGGGCAACACTTGCCTCAGAGCCTGCCGCTTGCCACATCAGTACCAGAGCGCTGCAAATATAAAGTATTGCAAATTTATGAAAATTATGTTTTCTGCTTCCCACTTGATACAGTGACATGTAGCAGGAAAAGAGTCTCAGCTTTACATCTTTATATCACAACGATGGTGCAGGCAAATCCAAAACAAACAGATTCCCATTTCAAATGATCCCACTGGTGTCTTATCCTTGAAAACAGAAGAATTTAAATGAACTCTTATGGAAAATACAGCCTGCAAGTCTGAGTTCATTTGCTTCTGCTGTTCAAATATCCATCCAGCTCAATGTCAAGAACTGATCAATTTTCTGCACCTCATACTCTCTCTGCTCCTCCACTTTGTGACCTTATTTGTCCCGAAATAGCAATATATTTAATGACTGGCATGGCTGTACAATTTATCTATAAACCAAAATGCAGATAATTTTTAAAGCCCTAAATAAATAAATTGGGAGAAGGACCTGGCAACCCCCTCCCAGAAATCAATCTGACATTGAAAACCCTATGAACAGCAGAGAAGCACTGACAATAGTGTTTCCCCTGTTGTACAGAGGGTCGCTATGAGTCGGATACCGACTCAACGGCACCTAACAACAACAACAACAACAAATAAATAAAATCATGAACTAAACAGATAAGTAAAAATAGAAATCTGACCACAGAAGCACGCGCCATTTAAACAAATGACTCACATTTAATTAGTGACACAGATGTGACTAGAGACCTGACTTCTTCACCTCTAATGCCCTGGCTCCTTTTCTGTACACATTCCGCCATGCTTTATGATTATTGCTACTATCAATAATCTGGAAAACTGTTGTACAACTTTGTGCCAATATATTCCTGACTTCTTGTCTGTCTGTGCTGGGTTCTGAAATCTATTGCTCAGTCTTTCTGCATTTAGCCATCTAGTATGGGGGCCTAGTCCCACAGAAGCTGGATGTACCCAGCTCTGTAGAATCTACTCCTGCCTGCAGGGCTCATGCTGAGAACTACATGGACATCAGCTCTCACATACCCTGCCTCATTTCTTTCCTCTTGCTCATACATTCTGGCAGATCTGATCTTCAATATGTTTCTTTACTTTAATTTCAAATCCTGGCCTTACCACCCTAGTCCTCACCCATCATTGCATAAGACACATTGGAATCTTTTACATTTTCCTATAGCTCTAAATATGCCTGCTTTCTGTACCTCTTTAGCAAATATTGTTTGTACTGGATTCCCTGGCAACTTTATCATATGCCCATGTGGGTTTATTCCTTTTCTTCAAAACATTGCTTGAGGGCTGATAATCCTTTGCACACACAAGTGCCGCACATAGGGGTTTGTAAATGAGAAAACACTGAGTGTTATGAAGATCTTTCCAGGAATTTTATGAATAGTAAAATACATTGTGAGTTTAAGCTTCCTAAATAAAAAATCTTTCATTTGGAAATGGAAAGTTATATAACTTGCTTAGAACTTTGTTGATCTCAATGCCTCTGCACAGACAGTAACTCATTAGCCCATATGGTAGCTCTATAGAACTTTCCTTGTTTTACAGGTAAAGAATTGAGCATCAAGTTTTATCAAACTTCCATAATATCACACAGAATATAAGGATTGAAGTTGAGATGAAATCTAGGTTTTCTTTTCAAAGCTTGAGTCCTCTCCGTAATGTGACTTCCTACCTTTTGCACTGTTGTTGTTTTTGTTGTTGGTTTTAGGTGCTGTCAAGTTGGGTCCAACTGAAAGAGATGCTATGTATAACAGAACAAAACCCTACCCAACACTGTGCCATGCCTAGCACTATGCCAGTGCTTCTGTGCTATTTATAGGATTTTCAATGGCTGATCATTTGGGGATTGTTTCGAGAGTGGGCTGCCAGGTCCTTCACCCATTTTTGAGGTGTTGGGGTTTTAACCCAGGGCCTCAGAGAGTGCAGAGCAGCATTCTGTCAACTGGGCTAAACCCTAGCTTTATATTCTTAGTAGTAGAGAAGTAGCATCTTTCCTCCCAAAGTAGAAATGGAGTGATATGATTTTTTCTAAACTCTTCTAATGCACCGTATTGGCCCATAGTCTCAGGTTAGCATTTTATTCTCGTTAAATATTTCTTGTGATCCTGGATCATGAATTTCAGATGAGCAATATATGGCAGGAGACTCCCAATTGTATTTTGCAACTTTTAATGTTTTGTTTTCAGTGGGTAGAGATATCTTATGTCTGTCCTTCCTCAATAAGAAAAAGTCTGTTAGGATTTTTTCCACCAGAAAAATGAGTAAATGGGTAAAAAAAAAATCCATTATTACTTTGAGGAGAGTTTGCTTCTATAGGTCATGTAACAGAATACAACTTAAGGGTTCAAATAAATAATAGTGACATTTATCATTTCTTGAAGGTCTACTGTGTGCCAAGCATTGCACAGAGTTATGAAAGCATATATGATCTTATTTATCTAAGGTCTACCCTTATCCAATATAATGAAAAATGTATCTCTTTCAGGAGAAAAATAACTCTGACTATGTCACGTCAAGATTTGAGCCTGTGAGCAAACCCATGCAGAAGGGGCAGGGGAGGGGAAGCCTTACTTGTCTGCTGGGACTGGGTAGTCCATGAGTTGAAAGATGACCTTCTTGGGTGAAGTGCGTGTCAACAAAGTGATGACCCGCAGCATAGCACTCTTCATAACATGAGAAGAGTTTGTACACAGTTCATTATAAATTGTATCCACAATCTTCGACACCTGGAAGAGAAATTTCACAGGTCAACAAGAGGCTCCTGTTCCATGATCACCTTTAAAGCAAGGTATTTCTTGGATATATGTATTCAGCCTTTCTTGGAGTGACCAAGATACCAATTAACAAGCAAATAAACACTGGCATAAAGTATATTTACATGCATGACTACAATACAAAACACTTATTTAGATGAGAAACAAAACTGCATTTATGGATATTGGGAAAATATCAATTTTTTAAAAAAATGTGTCTTGTGAGACTTGTTTTTAGGTGCTATCGAGTTGAGTCCAACTCATACTGACCCTATATGTGACAGAATGAAACACTCTCCAACTCTGTGCCAAGCATACAATCTTTTCTATATTTAAGCCCATTGTTGTAGACACTCTGTCAATCCATCTAGTTGAGGGTCTTCCTTTTTTGTTGTTGTTGACCCACCACTCTCCCAGACATGATGTCTTTGTCCAGGGCTTAGTCCCTCCTGACAACATGTCCAAAATATGTCAGATACAGTCTAGCCATCCTTTCTTCCAAGGGACACTCTTGTTGCACTACTTCTAGGACAGATCTGTTGATTCTTTAGATAGTCCATAGTATATTCAATATTCATTTCCAGAACCATAATTCATTAAATAAGTCATATAAGTTTAATAGTAGAAAGCACACACACACACACAATTCCAATCTTTAAAGAAGAAAGTCACAGCGATTGAACAAAATAACAATGGAAGTGTTTACTTAAAAAATTTTCTGAAAATTAGAGATTTAAAACTACACATTTAAGAAGTTAACCAAGTATCAGAGGAATGACCCAGAATGGTAAACACTGGGCCATTATCTTGCAAACTCATGGGTCTCATGTTGGTTTTATATTCTCTCTTTTTTACTTATTCTTGAACAAGGATAGTTCTAGTTAGACCTGGAATTTATCTTAAATCAATGGAACAAAAGCAAAAAGATAAGTGAAGTGTTGCAGGGCATTCCTGTACCACATGTTCTCCAAGTTGAGCTCAAAATGAGACATTAAACCATTGTGCTTCTCCATGAGCCTGTTTACTACAGCATTTAGAACTGCTTTTTGTCATTATCTTCCTCCTACTTTAAATGCAGCACATGTCTAAAGCAAGCCAGCTAGGTCACTGGGTGCATAGTACGAATGGTATTTTAATCCCCAAAGAAAGACTTGATGTGTCAGATTTACTTAGAGATTATAAGCCCATATATTATACATACAATTTAAGGGATTTTCAGGGATATTTTTAACCAAGCACAATTTTTCCTTATAACTGACTTCAGAATCTAACCCCATGCAAGACAGGAATCTACTGTATTCAGTAGTTCAATTGTTTGTGGGAGCTGGGGTTAGGTGATAATTTAAATTGATGAACCATATTTTTGTTCACTTCCTCTGTGGTTAGCGATTTACTGTAGAACAGGCTGGGTTTACACATCTGGTTTTCTGTTTAGCTTCACTTCCTCTGCAAGGATGTGGTGTGGCTTCATCTAGCCTCCTTGTGAGCGCTATTTCCTATTCTCTTAGAAGAGAATGCTGTGTTGTCAAGGAGGTGATCACTGACTTCCTGTTTTCCCTCTTGCCCTGGGGATGTGTTTGCCCTCCAGTGTGCTCTGTCTCTAGCAGCATGGAGAGTTCTCCATGAGGTGTTACTTCCTCTTGTCTGCTCTTTGAGTTTGAGTGAGAGCTCTCAGCTTATTTTCAGTCTCTCCGTACTCCTGTATCAGGAGAGTGATCTGGAAGTTTGGCCCATGTGCCCCTATCAGGGATGTATTCATGGGCCTGTGACCTATGCATTTCATGGGGCTCCATGCTCAGAGAGTTCCCTCACTTTGTTTAAAGTGTTCCCCTGTTGCCATCTTGAAATACTTAATGATTTTGTCTTTGGACTTGTGTTTCATAGACCATACTCAGTGTGACAACACAGCATAAGGAGATATAATATCTGAATCTTCCATTGTTCCCATGACTCCATTCACCTATAGTGCTCACAGTGCTTCATGTGCATAGCTTTCCAGTAGTGTGAGGAAGTTCAATGGGAAAACAAAATGAGTACAAGGTAGGCAACTAGTTACTGCAACTGCAACCACTTAGCTGGAAAATGGTAACATAGGTGGAAAGAAAAGAACAGACAGTATGATTTGAATGTGTCCCCCAAGTCCCATTTGTTGGAAACTTCATCCCTAATACAACAGTGCTGAGAGAGGAGACCTGTAAGAGGTAATTGGGTCCTGGGGTCAACCCTCATGAACAGATTAATGTCAATAATCGACTGGAGAGGGTGAGTTATTAGAGGAGTAGTTTCCTGATAAAAGGATGAGTTTGACCCCCTTCCTCTTGCTCTCTGGTCATTCTACCTTCCACCATGAGATAATACAGCAAGAACACCCTTGCTAGATACATTCTGCTTGAGTTTGGACTTCTCATCCTCCAGAACTGTAATAAATTTCTATTCATTATAAACTGTCCACTCTCAGGCATTCTGTTATAGCATCACAAAAACATGATTGGTGGGTGAATATTCATTATAATATTCTCTAAAATTTTCTGTATTCCTGAAATATCTCACAGAAAAGTCTCATTTAAAGTGATATAATGAATAATGGCAAGAGATATTTATGAAAAGAAGACATGTAATAAGTCAAAAAGTGCACGTTGGAGAATAAACTGTTCTCCTTCACTCATTGTCCAGTATCTTACCATGGTGACCTTCTGGGCATGATATTCCAGAGTCAGTTTCAGTATGGATGCTGCCTCAGATGCAGTTCTATAATCACATGAAGAGAGTTTCTTGAGGAGACTCCACACAAAGTCGGTCAGCAAGGAGGGCTGTAAGATTTGTCCTACACTCTGAAACCAAGAGGAGAATAGTGACTTTAAGTCTCACACCAGCATAAGAAAGACAGCTAAACTCAGGCATTGTAGGGGAAGCTCAAGGGTCAGGCAGGTGCATAATACTTTCATGAGCCATTGAAGACTGTTCCTCCATTAAAAGTAATAAAAATCACATATACAACAGTTTTAGTATAAAAATGACTGTGATCCAAGGATGATGATGTTGTTAGGTGCTGTTGAGTTGGGACTTGTTCATAGTGACCTTGTGTACAACGGACAAAACACTACCCGACGCTGCCAAGCCTGGCACTATGTAGGTGCTTCTCTGCTATTCATAGGGTTTTCAATGGCTGATTTTTTCAGAAGTGTGCTGCAACATCCTTCCAAGGCTGAAGCACCTGGTGTTCCCAGGGAATCTCCCATCTGAGGAGTAACCAGGCCCAGCCCTGCTTAGCTTCTGAGATCTGACGGGATCAGATGCCACAGTGGTATGGCTGGAGGCATTGATCCAAGGATTTTTATATTTTATTTTTCCTCTGATTCTAAATCATTTCTACTATTCAAGTATTATTGTGAAATTCTTCCACTTTGCAAATGATTTTGCTCAGATCAGAAATAAGCATGGTTAATAGAAGATACAGGAGAACATTGGGTGAGAAAGTCTAGGTGCTTCAATGACATGGACTTGTTCCCAGAGAAAGAACAAAAGGAAGAGAGAAGAATTCTATAGCTGTTTCTATAGACAGAATTGAGAAACAAGAACTACTCTGCAAACAATCTCTGTTTAGAGTTAGAAGAATATCCATGGACCATAAAATTTGAGGAATATTATATGATCATGGATCTATAAAAGATGAATGAGCCACTATTTTCTCCCTTTGCGTTTATATGAAAAAGTTATTCTTCCAAGTACAGAAGATACTCAATATTACCAGTAAGTACTCTCCTGAATTTCCTTTAAAGGGATAGAGTATTGCTCTTTTTGGTCAATAGAGAAATACTGAAGTCTGAGTGAGAATAGATGACCTCCAACTCCCCCAATCCCAACCCTGGGCAGAAGGCTGAGGAATGGTATCTTGCAAAGCTATGGACAAAAGCCAAAAGAAGATAAATAAGTGTTGGTGAAATAGACTGAATATTATGAATAATTTGCCCTATTTGAAGAAACCCAGATTTAATTTTAAAAATTAAATTTTAAAAATCACTGGCAGGGGGAATATTCTCTTCTGAATATTTGCTTACTAAACAAAAATTTTACTCTAATGTCTTTCTGAAAGTTGTAGAAGAAGTAATTTTCAGTGACACTTAGAGCTAGTATTAGAAGTTTCTGTCATGTGAAGGTGCAGATATGACAGTAGATTGCAATGAAGGATAGAGTTTGGTTTATCAGGTATGATCTACACATAACTCTCCAGGACTACACCAATCACATGAGCTCAGGGGGACTCTCTAGAGATCACCTTCCACTCCTGTTTCTCACTGTTACATCACTTTTCTACAGGTCCTTGATACTACTTGTTTTAATGGCTGCATAATACATTATAAACTTGATATTATATAATTTGCCATTTATTCTTCTATGTTTGACATACGCTTTTTTAAAAAAAACACACACATCTCTGAAGAACCTCTTTTCGTAAATAGATGAATTAATTTGCATTATTTCCTTTCTATAAATTCCCATGTATTACTACTTTATTTGGTATCAACTTGTTTTTTTCCATCAATGATACTTTCAAGATCCATTGCTTTATGGATCATCTCTTACAAACTGTTACTATATAAAAGGAGAGTGTCTTAGCTTGTAAACTGACTTTTGGTTCAATCCAATCCTCCCATTTTAATGATGTTTTGCTTCCAACTCCCTTAACTACCAATCTTGCTACTCGTACTACTGTTTGCATCCTTTGGATTTGGCTCTGGTCCCCTTATCTCCTTTCTACATCTTTGGATTCTATCAACCCACCAGGTGGTCCTCTTGTGACAATCTTGGATTCTCCCCATCCACCTGTTCCATCTACTTCTGGAAGTTCCTACATCTCTGTTGTCTGGCTACTGCTCCTGCACACCCTCCCAGCACTAAACTTGCTCTAGTTTCATAACTGAAAACTGAATAATGGGTCATAAACACAAGGATCCAGGGTACCCCAGACCCAAGGATTTCTAAACCTGACAGATATTGAATTCAGATGAGAGAGGCCGCCTGCCTGGAGGTGGTGATTTTTCCTCCTCTTGAGAAGAGCCGTGAGGAGGCCACTGGTCTCAGGTTAATTCCCTCAGTTGCAGCACTCAGGATTTTTAACTCCAGAGTACTACACTGAAGGTAGATGGATGGAGAAGGTTTTGCTGCTTATACAGATGCTTGGTTTCTTTATATAAATGACCAACTTCATAGTAAACCAGGCTTATGTGGCTTTTGGGGGTTGGTGGGGGAGATTTGAGGGGAGGGGAAGTAGTTTGAAGAGACACACCATTGTGCACATGCATATTTAGGACATCTATGAGTATCTTTTGGGCTGGGATTTAGCTCAGTTGATAGAGCGCTGCGCTGCAGTCTCTGAGGTCTCCAGTTCAATTCCCAGCACTGAAAAAATGGGAGAAGGACCTGGCAATCCACTCCCAAGGCAATCCCGAAACAGCCATTGAAAACCCTATGAGGGTCGCTATGAGTTGGATACCGACTCGACGGCACCTAACAAGTAACGTGAGTATCTTTTACCATATCATTGCTAGATGTTTCAGCACATCCTCAGCATGCTGCAATTCCAAACACTTTAACTATGGAATGAAAAACACTATTCAATATATGCAGTTTGGGGGAGGAACCCCTAGGTCCTTCCAGCCCGAGATGAACTAGCCTGAAGCACCTACGCAGCAGTTTTGCTGAGCTATTGGCTCAGTGCAGACGGCCGGAAGATTATCCACTAGACAGCCCAGGTTTGGCCCCAGCACTGGGTGATTTCTCAAGCCTATGTGCTTTGAAGAAAGGAGAGACTATAGAGTTAGAGGGCCTGCAGCCATAGCCCTGTGGCATCTGATCCTGTCAGATCTCAGAAGCTAAGCAGGGTTGGGCCTGGTTAGTACTTGGATGGGAGATCACCTGGGAATACCAGATGCTGCAAGCTTGGGAGAAGGACCTGGCAACCCATTCCCCAAAATCAATCCGCCTTTGAAAACCCTATGAACAGCAGAGATTTAGCTCAATTGGTAGAGCATCACTCTGCAGTCTCTGAGGTCCCAAGTTTGATTCCTAACACCACAAAAATGGGAGAAGGATGTGGCAATCCTTTCCTGAGACAATCCCAAAACAGCCATTGAAAACCCTATAAGGGTCGCTATGATTTGGACACAACTTGATGGCACCTAACCATAACAACAACATATGGAGTTATAGAGCCTCATGGTTCATCTAAGGATTGGGGTGGTGTAAAAATTATTTACTGGGTACTGAGACCTATTAGATAATTTTTTAAAATTTTAATAACTTATTTTTTAGGTTATATACATATATGTGTGTTTATATCTATGCATATAAGGAGGTTTATAAGATATATATATGTACACACAGACACACATCATATTAGTTTCATTTTTCCTTAATAACACTGACCAATATAGGTAATCAAAATTTTTCTTTAGAAAAAAAAATCTTTTGAAGAACTGTAGAAATGTATAATGATACCCATATAGGTATAGATAATTCATACACATAATCAAATGTGGGTATAATTAATATTTGGATATGTGTACCTATATTTTCTCAAATGTAACAAATATGTACAAGTAGATAGCCCTGGAAGTTCTTTTCCAGAAGAGTTAAAATATCCCAATAGAAACTTCTTTTTCTCCCCCTTATTGATAAATGGTGGGGTACAGAGTAATATACCATTTGCTTTTTCCATTGTGTAACTATTATGTCTCTTTGGCTACACTTTCATCAACTTACAAGGTTTATAGGACCTTTTGATTAGTATGTAGTAAAACTTGTATGCATTTATGGGTTTATATTCCCCTATTTTTCCCATGTGCTCGTGAAGTTGCATCATTCATATTGAGAGTATCCTCTCCCCTTTCTTCCTTTACCTTGTTTCCCTCCCTTTCCCTAACTCTTTTAAACAAGCCATTATGTCATTCTGATGTTTATGGAATAAATTATGACAATATTGAAAAGCCTATTAATTAATGACTCCATTAATTTTACTAAAATAATCAGAAGTCCTGCCTTTTCAAGAGAGGGTGTGACTCTGTAACCCAGCCTGGCTTGGAACTCACATTCCTCCTGTGTCAGCCTCCTGGGATCAGAGGCCTGTGCCACTGTGTCTGGCTAAGAAGTTGCTCATTTTTAGTGAATTATTTGTTATTCGCCTGGAGCAATACCACTGTAGCATCTGATCCCATCAGGTCTTGGAATCTAAACAGTGTCGGGCCTGGTTAGAACTTGGGTGGGAGACAGCCTGGGAATACCAGGTGCTGTAGGCTTGGGAGAAGAACTTGGCAACCCACACCCCCACCCCAAAATCAGCCATTGAAAACCCTATGAATAGCAGAGAAGCACCAACAATAGTATTTTGCCTATTGTATGTAGGGTCACTATGAGTCAGACACTGACTCAACCGCACCTAATAACAACATTTATTACTCAAACAAAAAGAAGTATAATTAGGAAATGCTCACCTAATTTGCATCTTATTGCCATTAAATAAAATAATATAAATTGTTGCTTTTGAAAATAATAGGTATAATTGTTATTAAGAGGGATGATATTTAGGAAACTAAGTGCTCTGTATATCATTTGCTCTTTGCCTTACTGAATTTTTAAAAGATGGAAAAAATATTTATTAAAATCATGAACCTTATTGAAATAAGTTGCCACTAAGAGTAATAATGAATATGAAACAAAGGATATAGGATAAAATGGGGCTGTGATACCTGAGCAATGTTAGTTTTGTCTTGTTGCAGGTTCTTGGGTATGAATTCTAAGTCAGAAGTCGTCAAGCTCTGGTTTTCACGTTCACTAAATCTGGCAGCTTTAGTTTTCTTAACATCCACTGTATTGAGAAAGAGAGTTTAAGGTTTTTATTTGCCCATTTATTCCATCTATGGCATTGCTATTTCCAGTTTCCTTTTCCTGCTTCATTTTGGAGTCATAAAGTATTCTGAATATTTAATCCTGTTCATGGTTTAGTCACATAAAATATTATGATAGCACTGACCTGGAATTTATAAAGTATTTAAAAGAGGACATGTGAAATATGAATAAAGGACATAAATAATTTTAATAGGTTGACCAGATATCAAATACATTTAGGCCATCAAATGGATTGTTGGGTGCATAAGAAAAGCTGTTGCTAAATTGGTCAGAGAACAAACTTGAAGGCATTTGGAAAAGAGCTGAGGAATGGAATACTAGGAAAGGTAGAACTTTTCAGTAAAAGCTTCAGGTACAGAGGTCTTTAGTTCCAAGGAAGGTGATGTAGTTGCCATATAATATTTAAGGTATCCAGATCAGTAAGCTTTGTATATGTACATGAACATGCATGAACGTATTACCAAAGTCAAGAAATGAACTTATCTATTGCCTCCGACTTTGTCAAGTCATTTTGTAACTTCTCACGCCTGCTCCCTCTTGCCACCTCCCAATTCCACTGATCTGCTGTAGGTCATCTGTTTTCTGTCCAGTTTGTGTTTTCTAACTTTATAAGTGAAATTATAAAGTATGCACTCTTTTGGATTGATTCCTTTTACTTAGCAAAACAGTTGAGAATGATTCATGTTATTGCAAGTATTAATAGTTCATTTCTTTGTATTGATGAATACTATTGTATGTAGATGCCATAATCCCTTTATCCACTCACTTGTTGATGGACATTTGAGATATTTCCAGTTTTGAGATGTTAAAAATAAGTTATTACCAGCATTCATGTGCAAGTGTTTGTATGGATATTTGCTTTCATTTTCTTAGGTACATATCACATTGTGGAATCACAGGGTCATTTGATAAATGCATGTTGAACTTTTTAAGATACTACCAAATTATTTTCTACCAGCAGTATGGAAATATTTGAGTTCTAGTTGCAATACATCCTTAATAATACATTGTATGATCAGCTGTTCAATTTTAGACACTGTAGTGGGTGTGCAGTAGTATCTGATTGTAGTTTTCATTGGTTAATATGACATATCACTTTGATTTTTGCTGAATTGATATTGAACTCCTGGGATAAATTGAATGTTGTCACAGTATATTGTTTTCATGCTTTGTTTTCTTTGACTTGCTAAACTTAAGATTTTTTCCCTAGTAATCTTATTAGTAATTTTTAGTGTACAATAATGGGTATCATTATTACATTTCCAAACATGCATATCATTGTACATTGCTCATGTTCACTTCCTCCATTATTCTCTCTTGACCCTCCTCCCCTTTTCCCTCTCTCCTTACCAATGGCCTCCCTTCTACTTGCACATCTTATTTGTGTGTATTCTGTCTATATGTATATATGGATCCTGATTTTGCCTTAAGGGCAAAATATGTCATATTTCCTTTCCTTTATCCCATTACCCCTTCTTCTTGTCCTTTCCCCCTTCTCTTTTAGTTCTTCTTTTCCTTTCCCCCTTATCTTTAGTTCATTGTCTTTCCTACATAGGACCCTTCTGCTTTCATGACCTATACATTTTAATATTGAATGTATATTGAAGTCCAGCATGCACATATGAAAGAAAATGTTACATTTGTCTTTCTGGCTCAGGGTTATTTCACTTAAAGTGGTGATGTCTAGTCCCATCCATTTCCCAGAAAATGCCATAATTTTGTCTGTTATGGCTGAATAAACCTCCATGATGTATATATATCACAATTTCCTTATCCATTCATCCATTGATGGACACCTAGTTTGATTCCATATCTTGGCTATTGTGGATAGCACCACTATAAACATAAATGAGCAGGTATCTCTATGGTATATTGATTTATATTCCTTTGGATATATAAAGGATATATATATATATATATATACATATATATATATATATGGATATATTTGGATATATTTAGATATATATAAAATGACTTTGTATATATATTCCTTTGGGGATATATATATATACACACATATATATATATATATATACATATATATACACATATATGTATTCCTTTGGAGAGTGGTAAAGCTAGGTCAAATGGCAGTTCTATTTTCAGTTTTTTGAGGAACCTCCATACTGATTCCCATAGTGGCTGCCCCAACCTGCATTCCCATTAGCAGTGCAGTAGAGTTCCTTTCTCCTTGCATCCTGGTGAGCATTTGTTGCTGTTTGTTTTGTTGATATTACCCATTCTGATTGGGGTGAGATGGTATTTCAATGTTAAACTTAAGATTTTTTTCACATCTGTGTTCATGAGAGACATTGCTTAGTAGCTTTTTAAACTTTTTTCTTTGATTGTATTCATCTGGTTTTGGTATCATAATGCTGCTGCTGCTGTTAGGTGTAATCAAGTTGGGTCCAACTCATAGTGACCAAAAGTACAACAGAATGAAACCCTCCCTGACACTGTGCCATGACTGGCACTATGTCAATGTTTCTCTGCTATTCATAGAGTTTTCAATGGCTGATTGTTTTGGAAGTGGGATGCCAAGTCCTCCTCCCATTATTGTGGTGCTGGAGATCAAACCTAGAACCTCAGAGCATGCAGAGCACTCTACCAACTGAGCTAAACCCCAACCCCATAATGATGGTATCCTCATAGAATGATCGGATAAATACTCCATTGTGTTCACATTTCTAGACAAATTTGTATAGAATTGGTATAATTTTTCTTTAAATGTTTATTAGATCATTTCAAACGAGTTTTTTTGTGGGTCTGAAATTTTCTTTGCAAAATGTTTTTTAACTACATATTCAATTTCTTTGATAATATAGTAGCACACGTTATCAATTTCTTCATGAATGAGCTTTGCTAATTTGTCTTTCAGTGACTGTTTATCAAAGTTGTTAAATGTATTGGCATAGTTATTTATTGTTAGGTTGTTGTGGTTAGGTGCCGTCGAGTCGGTATCCGACTCATAGTGACCCTCTGTACAACAGGGGAAACACTATTGTCAGTGCTTCTCTGCTGTGCATAGGGTTTTCAATGGCAGATTGATTTTTGGACGGGGGTTGCCAGATCCTTCTCCCAGCCTACAGCTTCTGGTGTTCCCAGGCGGCCTCCCATTCCAAGTACTAACCAGGCCCGACCCTGCTTAGTTTCCGAGATCTGATGGGATTGTATGCCACAGGGCTATGACTGCAGGCTTAGTTATTTATAATATCACTTATTCTTTTAGCATTCTAGGCTATTCAGATGTCACTTCCTTCATTTCTAACAATGTTAATTTATGTTTTCTCTTTTTTTTGTTCCCATGTTCTCTTCAAAGAATCAGCTTTTGGCTTCATTGCCTTTTCCTTATTTATGTAATTATGTGTTTATTACTTTCTGTTACCTTAGTTTTTATTCTCATCTTTATTGTTTCCATTCTTTTGCTTATTTTTAGCTTCATTTGCTCTCCTTTATCTAGTTTTTCAAGATGGAAGCTGAGGCCATTGGTTTCAAACCTCTTGTTCATTCTAAGAGAGGCAGATCATCCTATGAATTTTTTAAGTACTCCTTTAGCTACATCCCCCAAATTTTATATTTTCATTTTCATTCAGTCCAAGATGCTCCTTTTTCTTTCTTTCTTTGACCCATTGGTTATTTAGAAATGTGTTTTATAGTTTCCAAATACTTGGAGTATTCCAGATTTTTAATTTTTTTTATTTCTAATTTAAAACCATTTGATCAAAAATAAATAACTTCTTGATATTTGTTTTACAACCTGGAATATGGTCTATTTTAAAAATGTTCTATTTACCAAAAAATGAAAAGAATGTTGATTTTTCTAGTATTGGTGGAGGATTCTATGAGTATTAGTTAGATCAAGTTAGTTCAAGTCTATATCTTTAATGATTTTGTGTAATTATAAATTCTTGAGAGAGAAGTGTTAAATTCTTTGACTGTAATTATGAATCTTTCTGTTTATTCTTCCAGTCCTGTTTTTGTTTAATGCATTTGATTTGTTATTATGTATTTTTGTTTTAAGGCATGTAAGTTTTTCAAATATACTTAATTGGTTGACCCCTTTATCATCATGAAATGGAGCTTTCACTAGAAATAATCTTTGTCCTGAAATATATCTTTTTTGATATTAATATAGCCAATGCAAGTTTCTTTTGATTAGTGTTAGCATTTTACACCATTTTCCAACTTATAAGTTTTAATTTATTTCTGTCTTTATAGTAATAGTGGATTTGTTGTAGGCAGCATATAGTTGAGTCTTCCTTTTAATCTAATCCAACAATCATTACCTTTTCATTTGGGAAATTTAGAATGTTTATATTTATTGCGATTGGGTTTAATTGTTCCCTTGACTGTTTTCTTGTTTTCTCATCTGTTCTTTTTGTTTTCTCTACTTTTTGCCTTCATTTGGGTTAAATATTTTTATAATTCTATTTTTATGAACGTTTTGGTTAATTATGTATAACTCTTTGCTACATTGTCTTACTAGTTGCTTTAGGGTTTATATGATACATTTTAAATGTGTGGCAGATACTTTATGGGATTTTCATGAATTTTTGCATAGTAGAAGAATCTTAACCAGTGTCCATGTGTATCTTTTCTTCTAGTTTTGTGCTGTTCCCACATATTTTAATTTTATATTGGTATTTTTTGCCTTAAACAATTGATTATCATTCAAAGAGATTTAAAATATCAATATTTATCTACATAGTGCAACTTAAAATATTCATTCCTTTAATTAGATCTAAATTTTAATATAGTATCACTTTTTTTGGAAGAATTACCTTTACAGTGTATTTATTACATCTGATGGTAATGAATTTTATCTGCTTGTATATTTGAACGATGTCTTCATTGTACTTTGGTTTTTGGAAAACATTTTTTCTGGTTATACAGTACTAGACAGAAAATTTTCTTTTCTATGTACCTTATGATGCTGCTTCATTGCCTATGGCTTGCATCATTTCTCATGAGAAATCTGCTCTATGTAATGTGTCTTATTTTTGCTCAAGTTCCTTTAAAATTTATCTTTGTCATTGGTTGTGAGCAACTTAATTAAAGTGTGCCTTGATTTTTTTCATATTTAATGTACTTTGTTGAGCTTTTTGGGTCTATGAGTTTATAGCTTTTATCAAAGTTTGGAAAACTTTCAGCCATTATTCTTCAAACATTGTTTTTCTGTCCTTACTGTTTCATAGGCAGGGGTTCAAATTAGGCATGCATCAGGCTGGCAAACATTGTCTCACAACTCATTGAGGCTCTGTTTATTATTTTCAGTCTTACTTCTCTGTTTAACTTTCAATTATTACTACCATATCTACAAACTTACTAACCTTTTTTCCCTCTCCTCCCTCCCTGCCTCCACCTGGTATTCCTATCCCCACCATTAACACCCATCACTAACTTAAACACAGTACTGTGTAGATCTTGAAGAACTAACTGTATTATTACAAGAATTTCTCCATAACCACATTTTAGAAAGTAAAGCTATAGATCTTGAGACAGGATTTAGAATTCACAGACATACAGCCTGTCTGAGATTGACAAGCAAAATAATTAGGGACATTCTTAGTAACCCTTGGAAAAGACTGCGAACCATCCTTACCACGCTGACACTTCGCAATGCAGAGGAGGTAATGCATTCCCAAGGATGCTTGTTGTATGATTGAGAGATCAGCATGACAGCACAAAAGAGACAGCTCTGCTGCCAGGATACCTAAACATGGAGCATCAATACTTGTCTAATGGAGAAATAAAGGAGAAAATTCATTTTCTATGCATAGTCAACATTAAATGTCTGCATTTGCTCATCTTATATATTGGAACAGTATTAGGAGGTAACCTTCAGTGTTTTTAAAATCTGTAGTCAAATCCTGCTATACTGAGCCTTAATTTTGTCATCTGTGAAATAAAGATAAAAAATGCCGTCTTTTAAGAGTTATTGTGGGAGCCAAGAGGTAACATGATGGAAAGTGCTTGGAAAAGTACTTAGAAATAATAGTAACTCAACTAATGTTAGTTTCTATTCCATAGATCAGGTAGCAATTTCCAAGTAGTAAATTCCTAGGATATGGGGGAATAGAGTGGAATGTGGATTTCCAAAATGCAATGCATGCTAGGCAAGCACTGCATCACCTGAACTGCACCCCAAACCCCTTTGTTATTTTCTATTTTTGAGACAGGGTCTCGCTAAATTGCACAGGTAGCTTCTGGCCTCGAATATGAGATCCTACTGCCTCATGCTCCTGACTTGCTGGGATTACAGGTTTCTGCCACTGCACCCAGCTCAGATTTCCAAAGTTTTTAATGTTCCATTTTCACATGTTAAACACTTTAGATGGCTCTGTAAGTCACTAAAGAAATACAATTTCTTTTAACCTCCTAAAAATACACTCCCCCACATGTCTGTCATGATATGGGGCTTGCATGTTGCTGTGATGCTGAAAGCTATGGAACTAGTAGCCCACTCCCAAAACAATTGGCCATTGAAAACCCTATGAATAGCAGAGAAACACTGTGAAATCAAGTGCCAGAAAATTAGCCCCTCCTCCCAAGATGGAAGGCATTCAAGAAATGACTGGGGAAGAGTTGCCTCCTCAAAGTAGAGTTGACCTTAATGACAGAAATAGACTGAAGTCCCTGGGACCTCCATTTGCTGATGTGGCATGACTCAAAATAAGAAAAAACATAGTGGCTACAACATTGGGCTCAAGCATAAAAAGATTGTGCACATGACACAGTGTATGGTAGTGTGTTGTTCTGTTGTACTTAGGGTCACTGTGAGTTGGACCTGACTTGCTGGCACCTAAAAACAACAATAACAATTACATTGGCTCTCCCCTGGAGTAATTCATTTTTTTAAAAAAAACTTCAAAATGTGTACTTCTGTTGTCAAAGCTATTACCATGGTGTTAGATATTTTCTCCCACCATTTCTTGGTCACATAAACTGTTCAAATATTTAGATTTTTATCTTGACTAACTTATTTGGCTAGATTAAGCACAATTAGAGAAGGGAGTAGATATAAAAGAAGAGAGGCAAAATTGAAGACATTTGCATTTATGAAGATCTGAGTACCCTTTACCATTTTTTTTTTCAAAACTAAAGGGCTTTGCCCATGTATAGGTTTAGCAAAGTGGTAGAATGGCATGCAGCGTGTTCTTTGTATCTAAAATAAATAATTACATTTGATTGATAGGTGCTGTGGTATCTGTCCCAAGTCTTAATGGTAAACTCTAGAATTCTCTAGAACTCTCTAGAGAGATTCTAAGGCTTGCTTCTACTTCGACCTTTCTCTGTTTACCTTTTCCCATGCCACCAACCCCTACCAGTAATTCCTGAGGAAGAATTATGAAGTGACCTGGGTCATGGGCCAAGGACATAACCGAATTGCAATGCTGAGAGTGGTGTCAGTGACAGAAGGGAAGATAATAAATCTCTTCCCTCTGTGAGTTTTCTCCTTGGATTCTTCCCAGCTATACTTCTGTTTAAGACTGGGCTGATACTTCCCCCTTTCATGAGGCCTATAACTTAAAAAAAAAAAACTACTAGCAAGACAGTAGGAGCTGTCTCTAATCTAGGCCTTAGAGAGAAATATTCTCCTTTCCCAGATGCCCTATTCTTTGGATTCACCTTTCACTTTTCTTTTTCCATTTGACGGCAAGATGTTAAGGACCACCTCTGTGTTATGGGCCTAAGGGAAAACGAAAAGGATGAGGAGTTCTCTTTCTCTGGTATGCTGCAGAAATACTTCTCCCAGTTTAGCTCACTGAAGCTGGGGACCATTGATAGAGGACTGGCCCTGAAGACTTATTGTATTACAGTTTTTGTTTAGAGTGTCCTCTATGATTATCCCTTTTCATGAATTTGTGGGTGTATAATTCTGACCAGATGCTTTTGTACAGGAAGTTATTGGTGGTTTCCTTCTGTGTGCTAGACAGGATTCACTTTGGTGAATGTCTCTCACAGAGTAGGTGTGGCCATGTCTATATTGCTAGTGGGGCATTGGCTTGTTACCTGGTGTACTTTGCTTTAAAGTGATTAGGAGTGGAGGCTGGAATCTGCTATAGTAATTAAATAGTACACAAGATTCTTTTTTCAGGGAATTTGGCAATTTTTTTAAAGAAGAAAGTCCTCTTCAAATTTTACCGACCAATGTCAAGGAGGTGGGGTTACATTGTGACTTCTATATAAGATTCCAGTTAATATTTTTACTAATGATTGCATTTTCAGCCTTTCTTTGACTCCTACCCTCTGTCATCAATTGGACTTTCACAGCTTTATACTCTCCATAGTTTCCCTTTAAAGCCATCCCACATCCCAATCATCATGGCTTCTCTACCAGGCTTTATTCATTCCATCTCCTACCTATTCTGCATTCCAGAACTTGTGGACATCTCTAACCCACTGAAAACCCTTCACTAAGTCTCTTTGTTGTGATGACTTTAAAATTTAACAAATTTTATTATTGTCATTTGGTGAAGAATCTAGAGGAGTTAAGTACAGATGGATAACTTATTAGCTTTAGCTCAAAACCTTCTATCCATCTTTAAATATTGATTCCCCAAAGGAACAAAGGTAGGAAAAAATACTGTAAAATGACATATGCAGTTCACATTAATTTGCTTGGTGGAAATTAGGTAGTTTTATTGAGTGGACAAATATTCTCTGACTGTATGAGTTTCTCTAACTTGATGGGTGCATGGGACATATGAGGAGAATTATTATTTTAAAAAGTATTTGTAACAAAATGCAAATGATAACCAGGATTCTTCAGTTGGACAAGAGCTTCAGAGAGTCTTAAAGATGTAAGCTAGGGGATTCATGCAGGAAAAAAGTCTTAATCCCATGTATAGACAGTACTGGAAGACAGAGTGTATAGTTATACTTACTTAAGAGGACAAAACAAGTATTTATTGATTATCTACCATGTATCAGATACAGAGATATATAGAGTAGGCCTTTGGGAAGTTCATGTTTTAATTTATTAAGAGTATTTTTGATTGTTTTGTTTTGTACATTCACTGTTAATTTCCCTGACTTAATCATTTTTAGAAGACATTATTTTAAAAAGAAAGTTAACTTAATGAAGTTTATGTTTCCATGACCATGATGAGCTGCTTGATTCTAGTTCTTAGTTTCAGTGCTCTGAAAAATGCTGATATACTTCCACCTGGTGGCATTTAGTGAATACTGCAGAACAGAGTAGTAGGTTAGCCCACTTGGTTTGCAAACAAATCTATTATAGTTTCTTGTTGTTGTTGTTAGGTGCCATTGAGTTGGTATCCAGCTCATAGTGACCCTGTGTACAACAGGTGAAACACTATTGTCAGTGCTTCTCTGCTATTCATAGGGTTTTCAATGGTGGATTGATTTTTGGGAGTGGGTTGCCAGGTCCTCCCAACTATTATAGCTAGGAACCCTCAATCAACAATGTATGACTGCCTTCTGCCATATACCTGAAACTACATGCTTATTCTTCCACAGTTTAAGAGTGGGCTCTTTGCAAAGGAGAATATCCTATTATACCATAGTGGAAAGAGAGAATAAGGAGGGGTGATAGAAGATGAAACTGTAAAATAGCTTACCTGGTATCTAAGAGCAGCTCACTGGAATGTATATGTTCAAATGTAGATAGAAGCATATGAATAGGTCCTAGCCAAACAGTTGGCACCAAATAGTTGCAGAATGTATGACATGTGTTAAGAGTTACACAGAAAACAGACTTGAGAGATGAACTATATTTAAACCCAACCCTCACTTGGAAAATTTTCTATACTGAACCTTCTAGATATTTATATGAAACATTACTCCATTTTAGAAATAGAGAGAGACTATCTTTTCAAACCAGAGAATCAGAAGATTTAAATGAGCCACTCAGCCTCTCTTTTGAACATTGAAATAGGCATGATATGAAGAACATTCTGGACAGTGTTTCTCTATCTAAGGAGATTATGTTGTGTTCCAAGCCAATTTTAAACAAAATAGTAAAAGTTCAGCTGCTTTTAAAGGTTGATCTAGATTTTTTTGTCTTAATATGTCTGGAATCTGTTTGTACAAAGAGTAGAAAATGGAAGGATGGAGAGAACATCACAAATACTTTCCAATCCCCTGTGTACTTAACTGCTCTTGAAATGATTCACGTACTCAAATAAAAAATTAATAGAGTATGTTTAAGAATCACCTAAAAGATGAATTGGGAAACTGAGACTGGATATAAGTATCCATGCAAGAGAAATGTTTGTAGTATGAAGCTTCTGCAAAGGCAGATAATGATGTCATTCAAAGTAGAGAAAACCTCAGTGAATATTGGCAGTTATGATATATCTATTTGCTCTCCATCTGAAAGTCAACAATTAGAATGTCTAAAAAGGTGTGGGAAAGCAGGCACTCCAATAGTCACAAGAATACAAATTGGGGGACAATTGTGCTTTACAAAACTTTAACCCCTTATACTTTCTGACCTGACCGTTATCTTGCTAAGCACTTCTGAGTGCATACTCACATACTAGCACAAAATGACCATTTTGTGTTGCTTAAAGTAGAAAAAACTAAAATACACTTTAATATTCACCAACTGGAAAGTGAGTAGATCATAATATATGAAAACTATGAATTATATGTTGTTATGTTGTTAGGTGCTGTCAGTTTGGTATCTAACTCATAACGACCCTGTGTACAACAGATGAAACACTATTGTTAGTGCTTCTCTGCTATTCATAGGGTTCTCAATGGGTGATTGTTTTTTGGGAGTGGGTTGCTGGGTCTTTCTCTCAAGCCTGCAGAACCTGGTGTTCCCAGGCAGTTTCCCATCCAAGTACTAAACAGGCACGACCCTACTAAGCTTCAGAGATCTGATGGGATCAGACACCACAGTGGTACTGCTACAGGCCACGGCTTATATGCTATGTTTAAAAGAATGAAATAAACTTGCATATAATTGACATGATGTATCAGTGGGACATATTGCTAAGTGAAAAAAGGAACATGAGGTAATAATTTTGGTGTACATGTGGGTGTGTACATAGAAAGTGGTTGGCTGGACACATATCACACTGACATGGCTAGGGATGGGGTGGCAGGGAGGAAAGTAAAGGAAGACTTAGGCTCTATCTCTAACATATTTTTCAAGGAAGATACTTGATAATTACTTGTATAAATTTTAAATAAATAATAGTTTTAAAATATTTTAGAAAAAAGGGGAATATCACAAGGAAAGTAAAGATGAAAAAATTTACAAGATTGCAAATGACATTGATTGTGATCCATGGAGGAGAATCCAAAGGGTCCACAAAATCCTCGTTTTGACATACTCATACTGTTTCAGTGAAGTATAATGCATCTAGACCAATTGTTTGTGAAACTCTCTTCTCTTTGACTCAAAGTCATACAGGAAGTGTTGTCAAGACCTAAGATGGCAAATACAAGCAACACTGTAGAAATGCAGTCTGCAGAATCCACAGCCTTATTGCATTCTGGGACTTACATATCCTCGGGCTTTCCTGGATGCAAAGTGTAACACCCTGCTTATGATCACCATTACTCTTTCTTGCAGGTACACATTATCTTTATTCATCCACACAATCATTTCCTGTTGGGAACACAAGAGTCATCTTACAATCAATGTATTTCCATTTCCTAAGGCTCCCTCCTTCCAGTGTCCAACTGTACCTATTCAAGAGTCCCTATGGTCTTCTGATTAATCTACACTTAACCTAATTTGGTCTAAAACTACAGATAATGAACAACTATACTATTACATCTACTACACCTACTATATCTGGGTTTTATTTTATGTAGTCATATTAAATAAGTTACTGTAATAGTCACTTGTGAGGCATCAGGAAAAATTTAGTATGAGGCTGTGATGTGATAACCAGCTGCTCCATTGTCTCTTTTTCTAAGTACATATTCTTCTTTCTTTAAAAAATCACAGAATCAGCTTTTTCTGCTTTAAAAGAGAGCTGAAATTTTATCTGATCCTGAAATGTCATCTTATCCCAGAGTTCCTCTTCAAATGTACCACATAGAAATATTCTGATTCTTAATCAGACAGTACATTACTGGAAGCAGCTTAGCTAGAAAATTTTTCCCAATTTTGATTCAAATCTGTCTTGCTGGACCTTCCGTTTGTTCTAAATCCTAAGAGCAGGAACATATTTAACACCTTGGGAGGATCATCTGCTAACCACCACTAACAGATCTCTTCAGCAATCTGTTGAAGTCCATTGTATTTATGCCAGTGGTTGGCCAAATCTCACCTCCTTCACCTTCTCCCATTTGGCATACTTTTCTGAGGTCCGTTTACAAAGGTTTAAGAAGTCCTAAGTTTCAGAGGGTCATCTCTGCCTTTATTGGGAATGAGACTTCAGCTGTTTTTGAGGATCACAGGGGTCTTAGGTATAGCAGGTGTAAAAACAAGAGGTTAAGTAACAGCCTCCCAAGTTCTTCCACACATTAGCATTGCACGTAGTATTATTTATTCCCTATTTCTATTTTTCATCTCCAAAATGGGAGAAATAATAGTAACTTTCTCATGAGGTCATGTTAGGGATCAAATGAGATAACCTATCTATTCAGCTTAGTGCCTAATGTGAAAACTCAGAGGAAGATATTGATAGTGGCATGGGTGGTTAAAAGAGCATGAATGGTCGGGGTGGGGGGTGGGAGAGGAACAATAATCAGTTTAAGCAGTTGTGAGGGTAACATGTTTTTGATGTACAAAAATCATTTGATTCAAATTAGGCACAAATTAGCTCAATGCATTTTTATTTTCCTTCATATTCCTTCTTGTCTTCAAGGATACAAATCTGTCTTCTTCACATGTATATATTTATGATTTGCAAAACTCATGAATGCTTCTGTTAAGTCAATCTGTTTCCCTGTGTTTCAGTCAGCTGGTTCCCAATGCCATCATGTGAGGAATGCAAATTTTTTAAGAATATAAGACATCTAATGCAGTGTTCTATCTCTGGCTGGAATATTAAAATTCAGTGAGTTCTTGGTTGTACAAAGTAGGGCTATGTACAGTTGTTAGGCCTTCCTCTGATATGGTAGTGTCTTAGTCCGGTTTGTGCTGCTATCACAGAATACCTCACACTGGGCGATTTATAAAGAACAGAGATTTTATTTCTTATATTTCTGAAGGCTAGGAAATCCAAGGTCTAGGGACCAGCATCTGGCAAGGGACTTCTTGTTGCACTTCCATTAGTCTATGTGATCACCCCCCAAAGGCTCCACCTCTCAACACTGTTGCATTGGGGATTAAGTTTCCAATATATACACTTTGGGAATCACATTTGAATAATAACATTCCACCCCAGTCCCCCAAATTCATGTCCTTCTCACATACAAAATACATTTACTTCAATCCAGTAGTCCAAAAGTATTAACTCATTCCAGGATCCACTGGAAAGACCAAAGTCTAGAGTGTAATCTGACTCAGAGGTGTGTAAACACCACATATATACTGCCAAGGTTAATGGCTTCTACCTTCAACAATGGTGGGTCAAGCCACAGCTGGGCCCCCTTGAGTTATGGCCAGGTCAGCCAAGAGGCACTGTGCCTGAATTCAGGAAGCAGAGCCCCAAGCTGGTTCAGGGTAGTTAATGCAGAGGTCCTGTGGGCACCTCTCTGGAAGCCCTTCCCTTAAGGTCACTGTTGTTAGGTGCCATCGAGTTGAGTCTGACTCATATGAACAATAGAATGGAACACTCCCTGACATTGTGGTAAGCACAAGATCATTTTTATGTTTAAGCCCGTTGTTGCAGACACTGTGTCAATCCATCTAGTTGAGGGTGTTCCTTTTTATTATTGACCTCCCATTCTTTCAAACATCATGCCCTTCTCTAGGAATTGGTCCCTTCTGAAAACATGTCCAAAATACATAAGACATAGGCTAGTCATCCTTGCTTCCAAGGAGCACTCTGGTTGCACTTCGTCTATGTGGATCTGTTGGATCTTTTGGCTTGTTGTTGTTGTTAGGTGCTGTTGAGTCAAGTCCAACTCATAGTGACTCTGTGTACAACAGAAGGAAACACTCCCTGACACTGTGCCATGCCTAGTACTATGTCAGTGCTTCTCTGCTACTCATAGGGTTTTTAGTGGCTGATTGTTGTGGGATTGTTTCAGGAGTGGGCTGCCAGGTCCTACTCACATTTTTGTGGTGCTGGATATTGAACCCAGGGCCTCAGAGAGTGCAGAGCAGCACTCTACCTACTGAGCTAAACCTAGTTCCTTTTGAAGTCCAGGGTATATACAATATTCATCTCCAGCATCATAATTCAAAAGCATTAATTCTTCTTGAGGTCATAGTTTGTCTGAAAAATCTCTGTAATGGAGCTTCAAAAACACTAAAATTTGGACTTTGGTTTGGGTATGGGTTCAATATGTTAAAATTTAGAGGGTTCTGGTTGCTGTGGGTTCAGGTTTAAATTCTATGTGTAGGGATCAGACTTTAACCTAAGCCTGAACCTGAACCCTGAACTCTCTCTGGTTCAAGAATTTTTAAAATATTTTCCAAGCCTGAACCTGAAACTGAGCCCAGTGTAAAATTGGACTTTGGCTAAGCTTTTAATGTGGGTTATTTTTGTATCATTATCTATTTAAAAAATTTAAAAAGACATTGAAAAAAATTTTTATTTGTCTATCTACATATAGGATTAAAATTTTAAATCTGAACCCAAACTTAACCTAAACCATCTAAATTTTAACATATTGAATCTGGACCCAAATCTGAACCCAGCTTTTTTGCAGATTTGAAGCCCTGCTCTGAAATGCCTTCAAGCTCATACTCCCATTGTCTTAATGAATAAAACCTACATTTCTTCTATCACTATTAATGTCCTTAGCAAATGTTGCTCGACCACTCCCTTAGTAGTTTCTTTCAAGCATGCTTTTTTATTCTATATATGGCCAGGCTGAGAGTTTTCCAGATCTTTCCATTCTGGTTCCATTTTGATTATAAATTTCATCTTTAAATTCTTTCTTGTCTTCTCTCATTTTGCTATAAGTGGCCAAAAGAAGCCACACAACACCTTGAACACTTGGCTGCTTAGAAATTTCTTCTGCCAGAAATCCTAGCTCCAAAAGGGAAAAATAAACAAGAAGAAAGGAGTCACTGGCCCCTTCATTTCTCCTTCCAAAAGAAGGAGTCTCACTTTTAAAAATCTCACCTTCCAAACAGTCTTGGAACAGACAATGATTAATCCAAATTCTCTACAACTATATAACAAAGATGGCCTTTATTCTGGTTTCAAATGGCTTTTCCCCCAATTCTTTCTGAGACATCAACAGAATGGCCTCTTATTTCTATCAGCATTCTGACTCTGACCACTTATGTAATCTATAGGAAAATTTAGACTTTCTCTATAGTTTGTGTCTTCTTCTGCTTCCTCACCAGAATGGTCTGCAGTGCTCCATTCACAGCAGTCCAGGCTTTTTCTAGCCCGTGCCTCCAAATTCTCCCTTCCTCATTGCTTAGTTCTATGCTCAGCTCTATATGCTCAGTTTCATATTTTCAAGTATGACACAGGAACAGTCTCATTCCTTAGTACCAATTTTCTAAGTCTATTTTGTGTCGTTATTACAGAGTAATTGAGACTAGCTGATGTATAAAGAACAGAAAGTTATTTCTTCTAATCCTGGAGGCTTTGAAGGCCAAGGTCAAGAAGTCCTCAAGTGGTAAGGACCTTCTCACTGTATCATCCCCTAGCAGAAGACAAAGGGAAAGAGAACACACAGGAGAGAGAGAAAGGCAGGAAGGAAAATTTATATTTCTATCAAGAACCCAATTTCATGATAATGGGATCAATCTGTTCATGAGGGAAAAGTCCTCATGATCCCATCAACTCTTAAAGATCTTCCCACTCAGCACTGCTGCATTGGGAATTAAGTTTCCAACATATGAACTTTGGGGTACATCTTCAAACCATCAGGAGCATTATTTGTGAAGATAGAAGGACCACAGGATACCCTTACCCTAGTGGAGATGGGAAAGAAGAATGCATAGAGTCACTGTTATGGAATGGTTCACTGTTTTGTGCACTGAAGGTAGTTTAAGCCAAAACTCTTCTCTGCTACCCCATACTGTGTTCACCCATTATACTGCAACATAAGACTAGCCTTCTCAAGTGACTATTGATGCCACCTACCAAAATTTGATTTCTTAGAAGTTGTTATTGTTAGGTGCCATTGAGTCGAATCCAACTCATAGTGACCCTATGTACAGGAGATTGAAACACTTACTGATTCTGTGCCAGGCACATGATCTTATTTATGTTTAAACCCATTGTTGCAGACACTGTGTCAGTCCATCTGGTGGAGGGTTTTCTTCTTTTGCGTTGACCTGCCACTCTCCCAAACATGATGTCTTTCTCTAGGGATTGATCTCTCCTGACTATATGATATTGTCCAATAGTTTGCACATTTATTTGGATCCCCTATTTTGGGAATAGGCACAAGTAGGGATCTCTTCCAGTCAGTTGGCCAAGTAGCTATTTTCCAAATCTGTTGGCATAAACATATTAACACATCCAGTGCTGCATCTGTTTGTTGAAACATCTCTATTGGTATCCTATCAATTCCTGGAGCCTTGTGTTTTGCCAGTTCTTTTAAGGCATTTTCCACTTTATCCTTCGATACCATTGGTTCCTCTTCATATGTAACCTCTTGGAATGGTTGGTCATCTACCAATTCTTTCTTGTATAATGACTGTGTATTCCTTCCATCTTCTTTTGATGTTTCCTGCATCGTGTAATATTTCCCTGTAGAATCTTTCACTACTGCCACTCGAGCCTTGAATTTTTTTCCTCACTTCCTTAAGCTTGAGAAAAACAGAGTGTATTGTTCTCTTTTGGTTTTTTTGCCTCCAGCTCTTTGCACATGTCATTATAATATTTGTTTTTGTCTTCTTGAGCTGCCTTCTGAAATCTTCTGTTTAGTTCCTTAACTTCATCATGTCTTCCTTTTACTTTAGCTGCTCAACATTTAAGGGCAAGATCCAGCATCTCTTTTGACATGCAATTTGGTCTTTTCTTTTTTTCTTGTCTTTTTAATAACTTTTTGCTACCTTCTTGAATGATGTCTTTGATGTCACACCACAACTCGTCTGGTATCCTATCATTTGTGTCTGATGAATTAAACCTATTCTTGAGGTGGTCTCTGAACTCAGGAGGGATATACTCAATGATATCTTTTATCTCTCATACACTTGTTCTAATTTTCTTCAGCTTCAGTTTGAACTTGCATATGAGAAGTTGATGGTCTGATCCACAGTCAGCACCTGGTCTTGTTTTGACATTTGGTATAGAGCTTTTCCATTGTCTCTTTCCACATATGTAGTCAATTTTATTCCTGTATGTTCCATCTGGTGAAGTCCATATGTATAGTCTCCACTTATGTTGTTGAAAAAATGTATTTGCAATGAAAATGTCATTGATCTGACAAAATTCTATTATGCAATCTCCAGTATCGTTTCTGTCACCAAGGCCATATTTTCCAACTACTGAGCCGCCTTCTTTGTTTCCAACCTTCGCATTCCAGTCACCAGTGATTATCAGTATGTCCTGATTGCATGTTTGATCTATTTCAGATTGCAGAAGCTGATAGAAATCTTCCCTTTCTTCATTTGTGGACTTAGTAGTGGGTGCATAAAATTGAATAATAGTCATATTAACTGGCCTTCCTTGTAGGCATATGGATATTATTCTATTGCTGACAACATTGTATTTCAGGACAGATCTTGAAATGTCTTTTTTGATGATGAATGCAACCCCATTTCTTTTTAGTTTATCATTCGCAGCATAGTAGACCATGTGATTATCTGACTCAAAATGGCCCATGCCGGTCCATTTTAGTTCACTGATACAGAACTGGAACCCATGGATATATAGAAAAATATTACCATAAAAAGACAAGTAAATGGAAGAGAAGTCTTTGATGGGGGGTGGGATGGGGGAGGAAGCACACAAGAGGATAAGGGGGAACTTATATATATATATATAATGTACAACAAAATGCATATATGGAAATGTCACAATGAAAAGTATATCAGAATGAATCACATTAAGGTGTACATTAAAAATTTCCAATAAAAAAAGAATGTCAAAATTTATGTGCTCCATTTCTCTTTTAATGATTTCTAATTTTCCTAGATTCATACTACATACATTCCATGTTCCAATTATTAATGGATGTTTACAGTTGTTTCTCCTCATTTTGAGTCATGCCACATCAGCAAATGGAGGTCCCTGGGGCTTTACTCCATTTCCATCATCACAGTAGACTCTCCTTTGAGGAGGCAACTCTTCCCCAGTAGTCTTTTGAGTTCCTTCCAACCTGGGAGGCTCATTTTCTGGCACTATATCTGACAGTGTTTCTTTGCTATTCTAGGGTTTTCAATGGCTAGTTGTTTCAGGAGTGGTTCGCCAGTGCCTCCTCCTGTCTTAGTCTGGAAGCTCAGCTGAAACCTGTCCACCATGGGTAACCCTGCTGGTATCTGAGATACCAGTGGCATAGCTTTCAGCCTTATTGCAACACAAAAGCCCTCACAGTGTGGCAAACTGACAGACGTGTGGGGGTTCTTAGAAGTATGCTTCCATAACTCAAGTAAAGGAAATGATTTTGTGAGTAATTTTGGTAGAGGGTGCTTGGCAGGAGGAAAGGGAATAATAGGGCTCTCTGCAGCCATCTTCTTCCCAGGCACCTTTAAAGACATGTGTATCAATATGTTTCCACTAAGACAAAATGGTCAGTACTTTCTTAGTGGATAATAATCCTTTGGAAATAGCAGTGTTGCTGGTAGATAATATCCTTCTTACAAATGGCCCATGTTGGGCTCAGTTGGTAGAGTGCTGTGCTGCACTGAAGCACTGGGTTCAATCCCTAGCACTGCAAAAACAAGAGAAGGACCTGGCAGCCCACTCCTGAAACAATCAGCCATTGAAAACCCTATGAATAGCAGAGAAGCACTGACATAGTACTGGGCATGGAACAGTGTTGGGAAGTGTTTCTTTCTGTTGTATCTAGGGTCACTATGACTCTGACCTGACTTCAGGGTACCTAATAACAAAAACAAGAACAACAAATGGCCTAATCTTACAGTAACACCTTTGCAAGTTGCTTTGTCTGTAACCAGAACTCTCTTTACATGTGAAGCTCCGAAGTGCCTCCATATCTGGGTAGAAAGGGGGATTCTCATTTTGAGGCATGACAGCTCCTGTGATACACAGGAAAACTTTTTTACAGCCTACAGAGGCCAGCCTAAGCTGAAGGGTGAGAGAAATATGATGCACCTGAAGACAAGATCAAAGGAGGGGAAGAATATGTCTCCTTCATGAGACATGGACTTAAGACGCCCTGAAAAGGGTTCCACTCTGAGCAGCAGTGGCTGCAGCAACCTGCAGCTGTTTTGCAGTTCCACCCAGCCACATATCCAGACCCGTATGTTTTCTGACAATTTGCAGAAGTGTAGATGCACCTGTTCCACAGACCTTCACTGCTGGACCTGCCTGCTTTCTAACTCAGAAAGTATAACATTTTCTCTCCCTTAGTCTTTCCAGCTCCCCTTCTCCCCACCCTGGTGTATATGACATACCTGCTTGCATTATTTTTTTCTGATTCTAAATAAACTTTCTGGGAAGTTCCTTTTGGGTCTCTTTTTAAATTCTTTTATTAATGAGACCACGGGCTCAAAGAGGTAATCTACAGCCCATTGGAAGTATAGAAAAAAATTCAGTCACCCAATACTAAAAAGCCTGCAGGCTTACCACTGTGGCTTGTGATCCCATCAGATCTTGGAAGCTAAGCAGGGTTGGGCCTATTTAGTACTTGGATCCAAGACCACCTGGGAACACTGGGTACTGTAGGTTTGGGAGAAGGACCTGGCAACCCACTCCCAAAAAACAATCAGCCATGGAAAACCCTATGAGTAGCAGAGAATTACTGACAATAGTGTTTCACCTGTTGTAGGTAGGGTCTCTATGAGTTGGATACCAACTTGTCGAAACCTAACAATAACAACACTAAAAAGAGATGTAAATCTGGCAAATTAGAAATAAGTGAAACATAGTGAGCTCTTTATATTTGTGACAAATAAAGCCATTTATTTCTCATTTACCTTTAAGATCTGTAGTTTGTAGAGGTCTTTAGACACTAAGATCAGAAGAGTGTCCTCATATATGTTTAAAATATTTAGGTATAAATTCTGAAATACCAAACAAACAAAAAAGTACAATCAGCTAGCCAGCCTTAAATAAAATTTTGTCTACACCAGATGCAGTGACACACACACCTCTAATCCAAGTGACTCCAAAGACTGAGGCAGGAGGATCGAAAGTTTGAGGTTTTAGGTAGCCTGCCTAACTTACCAAGATTTTGTCTCAAAAGTAAAATACATACATACATACATACATACACACATACGGGGCTAAAGGTGCAGCCCAGGGGTAGAGCACTTGCAAAGTCTATGTGAGGCCCTAAGTTCATCCCCCAAGTAGCACAAAAAATTATGTATATATGGTAAAATAAAATTTTATGTATTATGTATACCTTTGCATCTGTTGTTGTTAGCTGTCTGACTCATAGCAACCCAACAGGTGAAACAGTATTATTACTGCTTCTCTGTTACTCATAGGGTTTTCAATGGCTGATAATTTTTTAGGAGTGGGTTGCCTGGTCCTTCTCGAAGCCTACCAAACCTGATGTTCCCAGGCGGTCTCTCATCCAAGTACTAACCAGGCCCAACCAGCTTAGCTTGCCAGATCTGATGGGATCAGACACCACTGTGGTACACCTGCAGGCTACTTTTGCATCTGTTATTGTTGTTAGGTGCCATCGAGTCGGCATCCGACTCATAGTGACCCTCTGTACAACAGGGGAAACACTATTGTCAGTGCTTCTCTGCTGTTCATAGGGTTTTCAATGGCAGATTGATTTTTGGGAGGGGGTTGACAGATCCTTCTCCCAAGCCTACAGCACCTGGTGTTCCAGGCAGTCTCCCATCCAGGTACTAACCAGGCCCGACCCTGCTTAGCTTCCAAGATCTGACGGGATCGGATTCCACAGGGCTACAGCTGCAGGCTACTTTTGAATCTAGGTGTCCTAAATTCTCCCCATAAACTGAAAGTAAAAAAATGATAGGCATTAGTAAATTCAGGCAGGTTCAGTGAAATGGGGCCTGGAAATTGGAAATTACTGAGGCAAGATGGTCACTGCCCTGGTGTTTGATCTCTTCAGATCTCAGAAGCCAAGCAGGGTCTGGCCTAGTAAGTCCCTGAATGGGAGACTGCCTGGGAATACCAGGTACTGTAGGCTTGGGAGAAGTACCTGGCAGCCCACTCCCCAAAAAACAATCAGCCATCAAAAGCCTTATGAATAGCAGAGAAGCACTGCCACAGTGCCAGGCATAGCACAGTGCCGGGGAGTGTTTTGTTCTGTTGTACATAGGGTCGCTATGAGTAAGAGTTGACTTGATGGCACCTAACAACAGCAACAAGTTTCAGTCAGATCACATGAGTTTCATTCCCCTAAGTCCCATTCTTCAAAGAAAGCAGGTAGTGACCTGGTCAACAGTCACCTAATCAACTAATCTTTAGGCAGAAACAATGGAATAGGCTCCCACCTCCTCAAGAACTTACAGGTTAAAACGGTATTAAAAAACTCCAGAGCAACAGCACCATGGTGGCTACTTAGTAGAGACCACCTCCTTTCATATGGAGGCTTTATCTTTCCTTTCTTTCTTTCTTCTTTTTTTGGTACTGGGGGTTGAACCCAGGGCCTCGTGCTTATGTGCTCTGTAAGTGCTGGACCACTAAGCTGCAGCCTCAGCCTTTTTTTTTTTTTTTTTTACTTTTTGAGACAGGGTCTCACTAAGTTATGCAGACTGCTTCTGGTCTTGAACTTGCGATCCTCCTGCCTCCGCCTCCCGAGCCACTGGGATTACAGGTATGTACACCATGCCTGCTTTTATCTTTCCTTTCAATAAAATCTTCCTTGCTCTCACTTGCCTTTGCTATTTGTGTGTTTAGTCCTACATCCATGGACCCAGGGGCCTGGGTCTGGAGGAGAAACTCAGGTTTCAAAAGGGAAGAGGTGGTTATGCTGATGGACTTCCCCTAATACCATATACCATGAAATGCCTGTCTGGCTTATAGCTCGAGTGTACTGTGTGGGAGTAGTGAGGCAATATAAGACATAGAAGTTGCTAATTTTACTACAGGACTCTTCCTACCTCCATCTTTCTCTGCTTCTATTCTCTTTTTTTGCATTACCTTTTGGTAAACAATTACCCTTGTTAAGCCAATTAATCACAAGTATCTTTCCCCATCTCTTCCTGTAAACTCCATGTAATCCATTAAATTCCATGTGTTGTAGAACTCAGAAGGAGTTTATGGGTATAGGTAAGTTCTAGAAAATACTCTTATCTATTCCTATACCTAAGAAAAGTGAAGAAAACAGCAAAATTGTGTACCACTGTGACACATTCTGCTGATTTTCTGTGGTGCACAACAATGCCTTGTCATGATTAAAAGAAGAAAAACATTACCTCTAGATCTTCAATGTCCTCATTGTCCTTCCCCATTGTTTTCACTTGGTTAAGAGTTGGCATGGAAAATACCATTTTAAAGGATGATTTTATTAGCCACAATTGAGATTCAAACTGCTTTAAGGGATCTACAAAGCTGATAAGAAAAAGGTGTCATTATTAAATTGGTGAGAGTTCAAATGTAACCTGACTTTTCTGGCTTTTTCTTATGAAAAGAATGAGTATATTAGAAAGTAAGGTCTGTTTTTTGACCTTATATTATACATGGGTCTTTTTATTTTCTATTTTTATTAGTAATTTTAGTGAACAATGTAATGGATCTTGTTGTTGTTGTTGCTGTTAGGTGCCGTCGAGTCGGTATACGACTCATAGCGACCCTCTGTACAACAGGGGAAACACTATTGTCAGTGCTTCTCTGCTGTTCATAGGGTTTTCAATGGCATATTGATTTTTGGGAGGAGGTTGCCAGGTCCTTCTCCCAAGCCTACAGCTTCTGGTGTTCCCAGGTGGTCTCCCATCCAGGTAATAACCAGGCCCGACCCTGCTTAGCTTCCAAGATCTGACGGGATTGGATGCCACAGGGCTACAGCTGCAGGCATAATGGATCTTATTATGCCATTATTGTACATGCATTTCATTGTACATTGTTCATGTTCATCTCCCCTGTTCCCTGTTACCCCTCCCTCTATTAGCCCCTCCCTCCCCACCAGTTGTCCCCCTTCTACTTGCATATCTTGTTTGTGTTTATATCTACCTATATATATGCAACTTGATTTTACCTAATGGACAACGTTTGTTATATTTCTTTTTGTTACTCCCATTGCCCTTTCTTCTTCCTCTGTCCCCCTTTTCTTAACTTGTTTTCTTTCCCTACTTAGGGCTCTTTTACTTTCATGAGCTATATGTTTTAATAATGAATATAAATTGAAGTCTAACATCCGCATATAAGAGAAAACATATGATGTTTATCTTTCTGACTCTGGTTTGTGTCACTCAGAATCATGTTCTCTAGTTCCATCCATTTTCCGGCAAATGCCATAATTTTGTCCTCCTTTATGGCTGAGTAATACTCCATGCTGTTTATATACCACAATTTCCTTACCCATTCAACTGATGATGGACACACAGGTTGTTTCCATCTCTTGGCCATTCTGAAAAGTGCCACAATGAACATGCATGAGCAATTTTATTTGTGGTATGTTGACTTATATTTCTCCAGATACATATCCAGGAATGGTGGTAGTTGTTGTTATTGTTATGTGCCATCAAATTAGGTCCAACTCAGAGTGACCTAATGTGTAACAAAACAAAATGCTACCTGACACTGTGCCAAGCACATGATCTTTTTAATGTTTAAACTCATTGTTGCACCCACCATGTCAATCCATCTAGTTGGGGGTTTTCCATTTTTTTGTTGACCTGCCACTTCTCCCAAACATGATGTCTTTCTCCAGGATTGGCCCCTCCTGACATGTCCAAAATATATAAGATGCAATCTAGCCATCCTTGCTTTCAAGGAGCACTTGGTTGTGCTTCTAGGACAGATCTGTTGGTTCTTCTGGCACTCCATGTTATAGTCAAATTTATTTGTAGCATTATAATTCAAAAACATCAATTCTTCTCCTATCTCCTTTATTGAATGTCCAGCTCTCAGTTTGAATCATGCCACATCAACAAAAGGAGGTTCCAGGAGCTTTACTCCATTCATATCATTAAAGTTGACTCTACTTTTTTGGGGCAACTCTTACCCAGTCCTTTCTTGAATGCCTTCCAGCCTGGGAGTAGGAGCCTCATTTTCTGTCACTATATTTGACAGTAATTTTTCTGTTATTCATAGGAGTTTTCAAAGGCTAATAATTTTGGGAGTGGGCTGCCAGGTCCTACTCATTACTGTCTTACTCTCAAAGCTCAGCTGAAACCTGTCTACCATGGATAGCCCTGCTGGTATCTGAAATACCAATGATGTAGCTTTCATCATCTCAGCAACATGCCAGCCCCCACAGCATGATACGCTGACAAACACATGAGGAATTTTTCCCAAATTCTCTTTTATTTGTCTGTTCCTTCCATAATGTTTGTTCTTTCCTATACTCTCTTGATGGAGGCTGTCTTTCTTCCTCCTGAGTGGGTAGAATTCTTTTATGTATCCTCTGCAATGCTAATTTGGTGGTCATGTATTGCTTTAGTCCTGTATTCTTGGTTGGCAGTTATTTGCTTTCAGGACTTGAAGTATCTCAGTTCAAGCTTTCCTTGAGTTTAGGATCCCAATTGAGAAGTCTAATGTTACCCTGGTGGGTTTGCCTTTGTAGATGAGCTGATATTTTTTTTCCTCTTTCAGTTCTTAAAATTGTTTCTTTCCTTTGTAGTTTTGGCATTCCCACTATAATGTGATGTGAGGGAGGATCTATTCTGGTATAATCTATTTGAAGTTCTGGATGCCTCTGTGGTTTGAATTTATATTTCTTACCCTAGGTTTGGGAAGTTTTCAGCTATTATTTCATTGAATAGATTCTCTATGCATCTTGTTTCAGGTTTGCCACAGACCAGCTACAGCCTAGATAGAATCCAGGGTTTCCCAAAGGCGGATGAGGAGTAGACAATGGGTAACAGACACAGCAACTCAGAGACTGTATGATCTTTTTCCATTTATTTCTAGATATCTTAGCCTTTTTATACAGAATTACAATTCCCTAAATCTTATGAAATGTCAGAAAAAAGACAAGGAAGTTGGTAGCATTGGTGGATTACACCAAGGTTTTGTTAACAATCTCTTTATAACATGAGTGTTAGATTGGTAATCAAAGTAAAATATTAACTCAGAGACAAATTGTGTTTTACTTCAAAGAGATAAACCAAGATGATCTGAACACCTATACCTCCTGTGTCTAATTTAATTAATGATTCTTAACTTTATGCAGGAATTAGGGGCAGTTAACTGTTACCTGTGTGTCACCACACTGAGTCCATTTGTTATGACAAACGGGTGCTTTATCTTATCAGAATAGTTTGCTTACTGTAGAGCTGTGGGTACAAAGGCTTTAGTTTGTGTTGACTTGAGGAGTTTATGCTGTTGGAAGTCATTCAGGAAAAGAAAGCCTGCTAGAGAGGCTTATCAACTCCCAGTTTGAATCAGCACTGCTCACAGAGCCAGAAGATTTTATATAACCAATTAAAATTTAAGAAAGAAAAGATGGGGTTCCAAGTCCTTTTCCATGAAGAGACCTTTTGGAGGTACTATTCTCTTTTCAGAAGACTCTCCCTCTGAGGCTAGGAGTACTCATCCCTTTTCAGTGGATTTTCCTTCCAATGCCTTTATTAAAGATACTCTTCCTCATGTGGGGACTCTGTTTACCCATCATGAGTGGATCTGGACCTGGCACAGGTTCAGTTCCTTCTGGTGCCCCTTGTATTCTTAGATCGTGTCTCTTCATTTTATCAACTAGGTCCTGAAAATTTTGTTTGTATCCTGTCATTTTTTTCCTTTTAATATATGAGGAGATAAATTCTTAAACCTTGTCTTCGTTCTTAGATAGTCTATCCTCTGCCTCATCCAATCTGTTTGAGTGATTTTCAACTGTCAATATTTGAGTAATTGTGGTTTTCAATTCCAAAATTTCTGTCTGATTCTTTTTCAAGATCTTGATTGTTTTGCTGAATTTTTTCTCTATGCTGGATACTTTTTTTGTCAAGTATTAGCTCACTTGGTAGAGTGCTGTTCTCTACTCTCTGAGGCCCTGAGTTTGACCCCAGGACCACAAAAATGAGAGAAGGATGTAGCAATCCACTCCCAAAGCAATCCCCAAACAATCAGCCATTGAAAACCCTAGGAGGATGGCTATGAATTGGACTCGACTTGAAGGCAACTAACAACAACAATCTCAATTGCTTTCATCTGCTTAATTATGTTTTCTTTGAGGTCATTTATCAATTCTACAAGGAGTCTTTTAAATTGCTTGTCTGGAATTTCAAGGATTTCAGTAGACTTTGCTTCAGGTATTAAAAGTTTATGGTGATTAGGAGGATTCTCTTTGTCATGCTTTTTCATATTTCTTATGTTTCTGGGCATTTCTTAGTGTGGTAATCTTTTCCTTACTTATTTGAGGGTATTCTTATTGTAAATCCATCTTTTGAGATCTTGATTTCTGGTTTCACTTAGAGCAGGCAAAGCAATCTGATGATATAATAATAATTTTGATGAAAGTCATATTGAACCTAGATTGGAGTTGGGTAATATTTAAGAGAATTGCCTGCATGAAGGAGTTGGTAGGGACAGTAATGAGTATGTTTAGGAGAGAGGTAATGAATATAGAGAGAGATATTGATTGTAGCTGGGTAGAATTTAGGGATAGAGGAAGAAGAGGAGGGCAGAGAGGTCCAGGACAGATAGGAGTTAATAAGTAGAGTGGGAAGTAGCAGAGTGTCAGATAGTGGGAAAGAGGAGAGCAGGCAAAAATTATTCTGCTTATCTACTCAATAAAAATGTATTTAATATTATACACACATATTATTGGCAGTGATATCAATATACTCTTGCAGGTTCTCTTTTCTCTCCTTTCCTTCCTCCTTTTTTATACCAATAGGTTTGGAAAGTATTTAAAATATTGCTATGAAATACCAAGGATGAACTTAATGGGGAAAAAGATTGGGAATGAGATAAATGAAAACTGTTGTGAGGGGTAACTCACAACAGGGACTTAAGGGAAGAGAGGGACTTAAGGGAAATAACCCTGACAACAATAAAACTGCCAAGAAAAATCCAAAAAATAGCACAGATTGTAGCCCATAAAAGCAGTCACTTTCAAACAAATCTGCTCCATTGGAGGAAAAGCAGAAATAGAACAAGCAGCACACACACACACACACACACACACACACACACACACACACACACACACACACACAGGGACAACCAAAAACACCTCTCTGCATGTGGAACTTCCCTTTTCCTGTTCTAGGCATTTAGTGGTTTTTAGGCTGTTGGCGTTGCAGTAAGTCCCACCTACCCACAGGTTGTATTCAGATCAGTCTGACAAAGTGTTGACAGGGGCAGAGACCTTCCCTTTGCCAGGCACTGACATTTGCTTGCCTGATTTCTTGGGACAACTCTCACTGCTGCCAGACTATTCTTTTCTGGATATCTTTTAGATAGGACTTGCACCTTCTGGCTGGAGATCCCACCTCCTGGCCAAATGTCCTTCTTTCCCACAGGATGGCTTCTAATAGGCTCCACAGCAGCTGCTGTGAAAGTCTGTGGTGATAGCCTGCGGGGGTGCCCTCCTGTTTCCTCAGAACTCACACTGTTTTTGCCTATGCTATTGCTGGCATGTCTGCAGCCATACCACCCTGACATCCTATCCCACCTTATCTTGGAAGCTAAGCAGGGTCAGCCTGGTTAGTCCTTGGTTGGGAGTGCACCTGGAAATACCAGGTGCTACAGGCTAGGGAGAAGGACTTGGCAGCCCACTCCTGAAACAATCCTCCATTGAAAACCCTATGAATAGCAGAGAAGCACTGACAATAGTGACAGGCATGACAGTGTTGGGGAGTACATTCTGTCGTACATAGGGTCACTATGAGTCGGATCTGACTCCATGGCACCTAACAACAGCAATTGCTGGCACTCTAAATTCAGTTCCCAAAGACAGAGCAGGTCTCCTTGGTCCCCCTGCACACTCCTGCATACTGCTTCCTAGAGTGATTGTGGGTGTGTCCTGAGAGCTGTGGTGGCTCCATAGGGCCCAGAGTCTTTTTGCTGCATCCCACTGCTGCCACATTTGTCTATGTCGCAGCCAATCACTACAGGACAGAGAATATAGACCTGCCGATACTTTTGCTCCAGTAGCAGCTCTTTAGGTGTGGGTTTTGTGCATGCCTTGAAGCAGGTCTCCACTCCACCCTTTGTTGGGCCTGTCTGAAGTACTGTTTTGGGGTTTTACCACTGCCTCACACCTGCTTAGAATCTGTCCCACACCCAGTTGCTGTGCATGGAGCCGCAGATCCCGAAACTTCCGGTCCCCCTTTGTTCGCTTGCTGGATATCTGGGTGTGGGTTAGGGAGACTACAGGGCAGGGGGAGAGAGATCTCCACTCCACCCCAGGGTTGGCCAGAGTGTGAAGCTGTTTTTAATTTTCCCACTGACACACAGTTGTACTGCATGTCTGTTCCTGGTCCAGGAGGTGTGTATGTGAGCCGCTGACCTGTGAGGGCTTAAAGCTGCTATTCGCTGTGTCTCAGCTTTGTTAAGAACCTGCAGGGGTGGGGCTTTTTGCTCCTCTGCTGTTTCAGCTGGCCAGAGAGGCTCTAGATATTTCCATAGACTCCAGGTTACATAGACACTGTCTCAGCCCTGGGCTCAGTGGTGGTGGGTTCCTGGGTTCCCTATTCAACTATTTGTTTTTGCTTGTTGCGCACTTATTAAGCAGCTAGAGAGATACCTGGTTTTCCTTTGGGGCGGGGTTTCAGTTCCCCTGTGAGTCCTCCAGCTGATTTTGTAGCTCCTTCCTTCCTTCCTTCTCAGTGTGAGGGACTGCAGTTCTCGGCTTCTTGAGTTTGTCCTTTCCTTTCCCCTCTTATATTACTATGTTTTCCCTATTATTTTTTCTGCAGGAAAAATACTATTCTTTCTTATCCTACTTTTATCTTTCCATGCATTTTGAGGAGACTACTGCTAGTCCATGGTTTTAACCACAAGTCCTAACACATGGGTCTTAAATATTCTCTTTAAAATCATAATTTAAATATAAATGAATGAATTGATTTGTAAATATAATCCATAGTTATTTAGAAATCAGAATATATATCCCCGCAAACATACTTAGATATAGACTGGTTGTATTCCTAGCCAAGTTCACAAACCTATGCTAACTTTTAGTTAAACTGTATTGTTGCCATAGTTTTCTAGTTGATGGTTCTATGTTTTTCACATTTTACTATTTCAGAAATTGGGGTGCATCTTCAAATTGAGGGCAAAAAGAAACCTGCCTGTCACCAGCTAGAAATAACATCTGCTTATACATGTGATACAAAAATTTGGGGAATGAGCATGAGAAAGATAAATGATAGTTGCTAAATTAGGATGATGGAAGTTGGAAAGATGTTTTTATTTCTTATATTACTTTCTAAAGATATAACATTTAAAAGATACTCAGTGAAATAAGAGCGGATTATAGTTTACATACCTGGAGTTCATGGCCAGTGTCATAGACTGGTGACATAATATGCCTGAGTATGCTTCCAGTAGGTTCTTAGCTATATGCTCCTAAGTGCCATGAAAAACAAACAAATAAAGAAGAACCCATGGTTACGGACTGAAAAGACTCATAACATAAAGTGTATTTCTCCGTTTTACAGAAAATAAAGGGGCCAAGTCAGACTGTAAGCCCAAGAGTTTTGTTTTTTTTTTCAATCAACTGGCACTCTTCTATAACTAGCATTTTGAGATAGAGTTTTGTTAGGGGTGTCCTTTACCAGGTGTGCTCTTTATAGCACTGCAACTGTTAAGAACAGTCACTCAGTGTGGAATGTACCTATAAAGAGGAAGACAGGGCAGTTGAAGTCAGGCCTTACTGAAGAATGACTAACTTCACACTAAAAGCAGAGAGTCATGTGATTCAATGTCCAGCTTAATGTGGGTGTTTCACCATCAAAAGTGGTAATTAAAGCAATTCCATTAGGAATTTATAATTCTTGTTCAAGGAAGTAGGGAATTAGAACTCAATTATCCAGATCAACCTAGAGAAAGAAGACTGGAGACATCATTCTTTCTGATTTCAGACTGTATTGCTAAGCTGAAGTAATCAGAGCAGTGTGGACAGGAGTAAATACAGACTCATAGATTAAAACATATCAAAACAAAAACAAAACTAAACTAAAACCAGAATTGAGAGTCCAAAAGCAAACATGCCCATATGCAGATGGTCAATTAATCTTTGATGTGAGTGGCAGGAACACACAATGGGGAAGGAATGAAAAGAGGGATCTCCTCATAAGTAGTGCTGGGAAATCTGAGTATATACACATACAGGAAAGGAATCAGGCCCTCGTCTCAGTCTATATACAAAAGTTAAGTCATAATGGATCAAAGACTTAGATGTCAGACTAAAACTGTAAAACTCTGAGAAGAAAATAGGAGAAAAGTTCCCTAAAATTGATGCTGACATTGATTTTTTGGTCATGAGACCAAAACCATAAACAACAAAAGTAAATATGAATAAAGGAATATTTTAACAAAACTGAAAAGTTTCTTCAAAGAAAAGGAAAAAAATCAACAAAATGAAAAGATAATCTGTGGAACAGGAGAAAATATTTACAAAATATATACCTCATAAAGGGCTAATATCAAAAAATATAAGGAACTTACCTCATAAGAAATATAAAAAAAGAAACAACCCCAATTAAAAAATGGGCCAAGGGCTTAAATATACACTTTAAAAATATATCTATCTATATCTATATATCTGTTGTTGTTAGGTGCTGTCGAGTCGAGTCCGACTCATAGTGATCTATGTACAGCAGATCAAAACACTTGCCGATTCTGTGCCAGGCAAACAATCTTCTTTATGTTTAAGCCCATTGTTGCAGACACTGTGTCAATCCATTTGGTGGAGGGTTTTCCTCTTTTGCATTGACCTGCCACTCTCCCAAACATGATGTCCTTCTCCAGGGATTGATCTCTCCTGACTACATGTCCGAAATATATAAGACGCAGTCTGGCCATTGCTTCCAAGGAGCACTCCGGTTGCAGTTCTTCTAGGACAGATTTGTTGCTTCTTTTGGCAGTCCATGTTATATTCAATAAACGTCTCCAGCACCACAATTCAAAAGCATCAATTCTTTTTCTGTTTCCCTTGTTCAATGTCCAGCTTTCATAACCATATGATGCCACTGAAAATACCATGGCATGAGTCAGAAGCACCTTTGTCTTCAATGTGACATCTTTGCTTTTCAATACTCTAAAGAGATCTTTTGCCCCAGCTTTTCCTAGAGCAATGCGTCTTTTGATTTCTTGACTGCTGCTTCCACAGGTGTCGATTATAGAGCCAAGCAAAGCAAGATCTTGGACAACCTCAATCTTTTCTCCATTTATTGTGAAGTTGCGTGCTGACCCAGTTGTAAGGATTTTTGTTTTGTTGATGTTTAGTTGCAACCCATATTGAAGGCTATGATCTTTGATCTTCATCAGTAAATGTTTTAAATCCTCTTCACTTTCAGCAGAGTTGTGTCATCTGCATAATGCAGGTTGTTAATGAGTCTTCTTCCAATCCTGATGCCATGTTCTTCCTCATAAAGTCCAGCTTCTCGGATTATTTGCTCAGTGTATAAATTGAAGAGATAGGGTGAAGGTATACAGCCCTGACGCATACCTTTCTCAACTTTAAATCACACAGTGTTTCCTTGTTCTATTCAGACAACTGCCTCCTGGTTCATGTACAGATTTCTCCTGAGCACAATTAGGTGTTCTGGTATTCCCATTTTCCAAAGTGTTATCCATAATTTATCATGATCCACACAATCAAATGCCTTTGCATAGTCAATAAAACATAGACATCTTTCTGATATTCTCTGCTTTGAACTAATATCCACCTGACATCACAATGATGTCCCTGGTTCCCTGCCCTCTTCTGAATCCCGCTTGATTTTCCAGTAATTCCCTGTTTATATACTGCTGCAGTCGCTTCTGAATGATCTTTAGTAGAATTTTGCTGGTGTGTGATATTAATGATATTGTCTGATGTTTTGCATATTCAGTTGGATCCCCTTTGTTGCGAATAGGCACAGATATGGATCTCTTCCAGTCAGTTGACTAAGTATCTGTTTTCCAAACCTGTTGGCACAAACATGTTAACACCTCCAGTGCTGCATCTGTTTGTTGAAACATCTCTATTGGTATCCTATCAATTCCTGGAGCCTTGTGTTTCACCAGTTCTTTCAAGGCAGCTTCCACTTCTTCCTTCAACACCATTGGTTCCTCTTCATATGCAACCTCTTGGAATGGTTGGCCATCTACCAATTCTTTCTTCCCATCTTCTTTTGATGTTTCCTGCATCGTGTAATATTTCCCTGTAGAATCTTTCACTACTGCCACTCGAGCCTTGAATTTTTTCTTCACTTCCTTAAGCTTGAGAAACACAGAGCATGTTCTTCCCTTTTGGTTTTCTACCTCCAGCTCCTTGTGCATGTCATTATAATATTTGTTTTTGTCTTCTTGAGCTGCCTTCTGAAATCTTCTGTTTAGTTCCTTAACTATCTATATATCTATACTTATGTATATGTATATAATTTGTCAACCAATATATGAAAAAATGCTGAATATCATTAATTATCAAGGAAATTCAAAACAAAACCACAAGGAGATATCACCTCACATGTATTAGGATAGCTATTCTTGAAAACATAAGCAGTAACCAGTATTGGTAAGGAAGTGGAGAAAAGGGACCATTTGTACAATGTTGGTAGTAATGTAATCAGTACAACCATTAGGGAAAACAGTATGATGATTCCAAAGGAAGTTAAAAATAGAGTTTCCACATGATCCAATAATCTCATTTATGGATAAGTATCTTAAGGAAATGAAATCAGAATCTCAAAGATATCTGTATCCCATGTTACTTTCAACATTATTAACAATAGCCAAGATATGACATCCGCCTAAGTATCTGTTGATGGCTGAAAGATAAAGAAAATGTGGTGTTGTTATACAATTGAATATTATCCTGCCATGAAAAAGAAGGGGATCCATTTGTGATAATGGGGGTGAACCTGAAAGACATTGTGTTAAGTGAAATAAAGTAGACATAGAATGATAAATACTGTATTATCTCACATGTGGAATCTAAAAGAAAGTGAGCTCATAGAAGGTGTGAATAGAATGGTGGTTACCAGGGGTTGTAGTAGGAAGAGGGAACTGGACAGATGTTGGTCAGGGGGGACAAAAACGTACTAATTGCTCCCATAGGACAGGAGGCAAAGATTTTTGGTTGATGTGTACTCTTTTCCTGACATCCATAATCTAAATACTATAATATAAATTTAACTTTAAATACTGATATAATGTCAATCAATGTTATGTTAAATAATATAGGAATAAGAGAGGGAAGAAAACAAAATGATTTGCTTAAAATATATGTATATATTTACAAAGATGTTCTTAACAAAATAAGAAAGAAAACTCATGACAATTATAGTCTGCATTTCTGTGAAAGGTCATGTTCTGAGAGCCAGGATTTATAAATACTTCTACTATCCACTCTGTATTCCCTCTCCTTTTGGCAAGCACCTCAGGGGTCATGGATCTTTACCTTGATGAGGTGACCCACAATTTCATTCCTAAGAGTATGGGCCATTTGTTAACCTGTTTGGATTGGCCTGTAGCTTCCTGTTGATTTAATCACAGGGAATTATGCCCTAGGGGAAATCCTGCACTCTCTCCATGCTCTTCATTGACTGTATTGTGGAGTAGTAGTCTCATTCCCCTTAGTAGTCTGGATCAATCACCTCCACCAGGATTGTAATTCCTTTCTTAGCCTGCTGATTAGGGGCATGAGGAACCCAAAGTGATCAGAGGGAAGTTTTAACTTCAGTTCAGTAGAACCATTGTTGTATGTTCTGGTGGAAGCTCTCCCCCCTCTGGAACTAAGATGTGTAGGCTAGCAGAGCATTAGGTCACAGAAAGCAAAACTTCTGCTAGTGGAGACTAAGGGTAATTACGAATAGTACCACTCCCATTCCCAGCCCTTGATCCCTGGACTGTACGTTTGACTGTGGGAGAAGCAGTACCATATACTGGATATTGATTAATGATGCTGATTAAGACCATATACAGCCTTCTGGAGAACCTTGCCCCAGCACTACAAGATATCGTTCCTAAATTGATCCTGCAATTGTGTCTTCAAAAGCCCATTCCACCATTCTGTCAATCCAGCTGCTACAGGATATAGAAAACATGGTAATGCCAGTGAATTCCTTGAGCCCACTATCATATTCTTTGGCTCTGAGTGAGTTCCTTAGTTAGAAACAATGCTCAAGTGATTAAGGCATTCTGTATACTTATGGATGGTAGTTTTGGCAGGGAAGACAAATCTGGAAATCAGTGTCTATTCCTGTAAGGACAAAGTGCTGCCTCTTCCATGATGGAAGTAGTTCAATGTCATTAACATGCCTGCAGGTCACTGACTGATCACCCCAGGGAATGGTGCTATATTTGGAGCTCACTGTTGGTATTTGTGGCTTACAGATTGGGCACTCAGTCAGGTCAGTGTTGGTGAGGGGAAGTCCATGTTGCAGAACCTATGCATAACCTCCACCTCTGCCACCATGGCCACTTTGTTCATGAGACCCCTGGGCAATGACAGAGGTGGCTAAGGAAAGAGGTTGACTGCTGTCCACAGAATAACCCAAAGTTAAATTTGAAGATCCCTCCAAGTATTTCCTGCTTACTGAAAATTCCTCATGACCTATATGTAGATTTCTAATTACTAACATTTTATTTCTCCCTCATTAAATTATAAGCAATTTGAAGCTAGTGTTTGAATTTTATTCTACTTTTATCTCAAAAGGATAGAATAACATTTGATATGGAGTAGATGCTCAATAAATACTCTTTTTTTTTTTTTTGGTGGTGGTACTGGGTGTTTGTGGTACTGGCACCCAGGTCCATGCACTAGCATGCTTTGCAAGTGCTGCACCACTGAGCTGCACCCCCAACCCATTCTTTTAGTTTTTGAGACAGGGTCTTGCTAAATTACTCAGACTGCCTCTGGTCTCGAACTTGTGATCCGCCTGCCTCTGCCTCCCAAGATGCTGGGATTACAGGCATGGGACACCATGCCCAGAGCTCAATAAATATTCTTGAATGAATGAATGAGTGAATGAATGAAATGCTAAACTGCATGTTTAGACCCTAAAAGGCTGTCAAAAATATAAAATGGCTCTCAACAGCTGGTTTTATAGGCAATGCATACATCAACTTTTATTAATGTTTTGCTTTAATTATTAGTGATTTTGACCTAGGATCATGAAGAAATTGTCTAATAATAGTACTAGTCCAGTCTCCTTTCAAAGGGCAAAAGATTACATATCTTCTTGTGGTTATCATAGCTCTTTCCTCTGTCTTCTGTGTTAATTTGGACTTGGATATTAAAATAGTGATGTGTTGTTGCTGGGTGCTATTGAGTCAGGTCCAACTCATAGCAACCCTGGTAGGGTTTTTGATAGGGTTTATTAAAGGTTCAAAACGTCAACACAATTTTAAAAAGTGCTAGGTGAATACCCACCAAAACAATATTGTGCTTAACAAGGCAGAACATACAATTTCTGCCCTCTAGTGGTGGACAAGAAAATTGTCCAAAAGCCTAGAAAAAAATAAATGTAGAAGATACATGGAAAAGGCAATATGCAAAGTAGTCTGCCTCTTAAACAGGAAACGATGTCCTCTGATGAGAAGCCAGGTGAGAGGAAGGAGAAGAGTGAAGAGACTTCACTGGGGGGATGGAAGGCTTGTGGGAAAAACAGGATGTGTGTAAACTCCCAGCAGTTTCAGTGAGTGTTGGAGGTCATTTCTCATGGCAAGTAGAGTGAAAAGAACTTGTCTGCAGGGGAGGGCAAAGTAAAACCAGCTTGCAGCCAAATTGCCTTCTCCCTTTACACACACATACACACATGTGCGCGCGCACACATATTTTTAGTGTTAATTGTAATATCCCTGTAGTAAATACAGTGAACTGATTTCCCTTTCCCAGGAGAATTCAGTTACCTCAGTATCCTTCTGGAATATTACATACCGTGTGGTGCCATTTTCTACTGGATTGCAGTATCTGGAGAGGAGTCACTAGCCAGAAAGGAGGAGAGTAAGTGAGAAGCAATGATATCATCTTTTATCCCCTCCTTGGGACCTTATCCATAAACTTGAAGCTAGTGTGATCTTGATCGTAAAGCCTAACAAAACACATGCACTCCACACAAATTCATTATGGATAATTTCTAAACAACACTTACAAAAATGAGCAGAGTATGGTATCACATTAGAAAATAAAACACCATGACCAAGTGGCATGTATTGAAGACAATTTTTGCAGATATTGCAAAAATTCTTTTTACCAGATAGATTTTTCATGGCACAATTCTCAACATTAATTGCTACCAAAAGAAAATTTGCATGATAATTTTATTGAGGCAAAATTTTCTGATGAGACTTTTAATCTATACTTGATAACAATCTTTAATAAAATAGATATGTAGTTAACTTCTTAATGTGATTTTAAAAAAAAGCAAGCCAGCTCCTTGTGGAGATACCATCTAGCATTATTATACAAATAAAAAGAATTACATATATTAAAATTGTTAGTTTCTAGGTTTTCTTTTGCGTTGTGGTCAGAGAATATTTTGCTATTTCTACTTCTTAGAATTTACACAGAAATTTCTAGACTAATATGTGGTTACTTTTGTGAATGTTCTATGGATTTTGGGAAAAGGGATATAAAAGATATTCTTTGTTTACATGAATAGAGATTAATATTACTTCTTTCTCTCTTTCTTTCATTCTGCCTTGTTCTCTCTTTCTCTCACACACATCCACACTCCTTTATATTTATTACACCCTAAAGCCTTACTTGATTTTGAATTCCTTAATGACATGCTGGCAGAGATGAGTTAAAGTCTTCTATGGATGCTGCAAAAAAGTATTAGTTATTAGCACAAAGCAGTAACTTTCTTATAGTTTTGTTCTTTCAGTTTTGATGCCACTATTATATGACGTAGAAATTATATTACTTTTCCATTGCTATGTATCAAGTTACCACAAATTTAATGGCTTAAAAAACATCCTTTTTTTTTTTTTTATCATTTTCCAATTTCTGTAGGTCAGAAAGTTCAGCTCAGGTTAACCACATTCTCAGCTCAGGGTCCCTCTCACCTAGCTGAAATCCAGGTGTGAGCTGGGACTACCTGAGGCTCAGGATCCTCTTCCAAGGTCATTTAGGTTGTTGGCAAAAATCCCTTCTTTGAGGCTGTCAAGCTGGGGGTTCTACTCTCTTGGTGGCTGTAGACAAAGGCATGTCTCTGTTCCTAGAAGCTGTCTACAGTTCTTGGCCTTTCCCATATTACCAATCTCTGTCTTCCATTTCCAGCGGACTAGACTCAGAAATAAAGGGCTCATGTGACTAGGTCAGATCTATTCCGATAATCTCCCTTTAGATGAACTCAATGATAACTGACTAGTCATGTTAATTGCAGCTGCAAAACCCTTTTTGCAATAGTATGGAACATAATCATGAGAATGATTCCCCATCATGTTCAGGGGTTCAGTCCATGCCTTTCCTTAACTTTTTAGCTACAATGGGAGGGATTTATACAAAGAATGAGTATCAGGGACAGGGATGTTAGAGACCACATTAAAATTCTTTTTACCAGATAGATTTTTCATAATTATTTTGTCTTCATTATGGATTTTAAACTTTCTCATTATGTGATACTTTAAAAAAAAATGCATGTATTGCTTTAAAGCTTAATTCAAAGCCTAAAATTCAAGTTTGACTGAGTGAGGATTCCAAAGTTCTGCTCTGCTACTTTTGTTGTTTCACTTCCTGTCTTTTTCCTATTTTTTATTTGCAACTTTTGGAGAGACTTTGTTTTATAAGTGCTAACAGTATGTAGCATATTGCTGATCTTTATTAATAATTTAACCAGATTAATTTCTCCTAACAGATGAGTTCATTCCATGTCCATTTATTTACACAGTAGAATTTGCCACTGTATTTTAGGTTATGCTGTTTGTTTTAGTTGTTACCTTCAAATCCTTTATTTGCCCATCACCTTCCCTGCCTGTGTGTGTGTGTGTGTGTGTGTGTGTGTGTGTACGTGTGTGTGTGTGTGTGTACGCGTGTGCGCGCACACAGGGTATTTTGGGTATTTCTTTAATGTAAAGATTTATGTTCTTCTTATGATGATGATTAGGTTGACTACAACTTTTAATATTTCTAAAAAAGTTATTTTTTAATTAAAGTTTTTTTTGCATTACTGGTGGGTTGAACCCAGGACCTTGCACATGCTGGGCAAGTGTTCCACCATTGAGCTGCACCCTCAGTCCCTTTTTTATTTTTTATTTTGAGACAGGGTCTTACCTAACTTGTATAGGCTGCCTCTGGCCTTGAACTTGCAATCTTCCTGCCTCAGCTTCCCTAGTCACTTGGATTACAGGCATGCACTATGATGCCTGGCTGTGTTTCTAAAAACTTTAGATGAATTTGTTCATTCCCAACTATGAGCAAAGATGAAATTTGTTCATTTGTATTTTCTCCCCTCCATCACTCCACATAAGATTTTAATTGATTTAGTTACTCTAGTGAAACATTTATACGTTTGTGTTTATTTTACTACATTACTTCATGACTTCTAAGCTTTAAAGATGAAGAAATCAATGTACTTATAGTACCTCCCTCCATATCTTCTATTTTCTTTATAATTTTATTAGTCAAATCACTTGTATACTCTCCACATTTGTTAACACTTTCCTTTAGTTCCACAGCCACACCTTCACCTTCCTTCATGCGTTATCCCTGTGTTTAAGTGGATTCAGTGCGCCTTCCCGGGTGCTCTCCATTCATTGCTTGTAGGGTTAAAATTAATTTTCTATCAGTTTGTGTAAGAGGGGCTCCTTTGTTTCTTTTCATGTTTACAATAGTTTGTTAGGTATCAGTGAACTGAAATTCGTCTGTGTAAATATTCTGGGTTGCAGTATTTTCCTTGGGTGTTTCAGAGGCTTCCTTTCATTGTTATCTAGCATTGCTACGGGAAAAGGCTAAGGTTAGCTGTTTTTGTTTTGTTTTGTTTGTTTTGTTTTGGGTTTTCTTGTTTTTTTTTGTTGTTGTTTGTTTCCTTCTTCTATGTAGGTTAATTGAGCCTTTCCCTGGATTTCCAAATGATTCTTTTTTATCTTTGAAATAAATAACTTTACAAGAGTATATCTTGCCATTAACTATTTTCGTTAATTTTTCTAGAGGTAGTTTGCTTTGCAACCTATGTATTCATAGAAAATTTTATTAAATTTTTATTTCAATGTTTCTTTTCTTCTGTTATTTTGCTTCCCATCTTTGGTGATACCAATTATTCTTATATTTGATTTCCACTCTGAAGTCTTTCTGGTGTATCAGACTTGCCCTTCATTCTCTTTACCATGTTTTTAGAAATGGTTATTTGTGTGTGTGCCATTTCCAACACAACCTTTAGTTTTGTGAGAATGTTTTTCGAACTCCACTTCTTTCCTTGGCTGCACTATTTCTTCACTAAATTTTCACATTTCTATAAGAGATATAGCCTACAGTATCCAATCTCATCAGATCTCAAAAGCTTACCAGGGTCAGACCTGGTTAGTACTTCGATGGGAGACCCCCTGGGATTACTGGGTGCTGTAGGCTTGGGAGAAGGACCTGGCAGCCCAATCCCGAAACAATTAGTCACTGAAAACCCTGTGAATAGCAGAGAAGCACTGACAATAGTGCTGGGCATGGCACAGTGTTGCAGAGTGTTTCTTTTGTTGTACATAAGGTAGCTATGAATTGGACTCTACTCAATGGCACCTAAAAACAAATAACAACTTAAGAGATATAAAATATTTCTATATATCTCTTCTGAGCACATTTTTATTGATGAAATTGCTTCATTAAATTAAAAAAAAAAACTTATCAGCTCATTAACAATATTTTCCCAGAGTTGTCATTGATTTCTTTATTCCTTTTCTACTTTTTTCTTAGAAAATCTTTGTTTAGATATTATGTTGATTCCCTTTTAATTATTGCCTATTAATATTAAAGTTGAGCTAATTCCAGATCCAATGTTTACAGTTCTTTAGTGTGGAGGAATTCTCCTCTTGACCCAGAATGGTATATGTAAATGTACTCTTTTCACCAGCTATTTCACCTGGCAGCTTCAGGAATACCACAGAGCTGACCCCTTTTGCCATGCATGGCCCCTGCAACAGCTCATCTGTGTGATTTCCTGCCTAGTCCAGCCTCCCTAGCGTCTCCTAGGTTCAAAATCAAAACCAAAGGAAGTCTATTAAGGTGTACATTCCAGTCCCATACCTCTGTCTAAGTTGCTTGCCTGGCTTTTCCTCATGTTCCCACCACCCAAGAAAAAATCAGTCATCTCCCCTGAGAAGTATCTGTTGATCTGAACATGTGAATGAACACCTCATTCCTGGCATGTCATAGTTACTCACAATTCAACTGTCATTTCATAACAGGAGTACTTGTATTTTTTATTCCTAAATATTCCATATATTACTGAATGTAGGTGAGTGATCTATCAAAGAGTTTACTTTAGCAAAAGTTTGCTTTTTCAAAATTCTCATAGGAAGAGATTTTAGGACAAATCCAAAAATTTTCACCATGATACAATTTTTGCTATCCTATATATGTTATTTTGGGGAGAAGGACCTGGCAACCCCCTCCCAAAAATCAATCTGCCATTGAAAACTCTATGAACAGCAGAGAAGCACTGACAATAGTGTTTCCCCTGTTATACAGAGGGTCACTATGAGTCGGATACCGACTCGACAGCACCTAACAACAACAACAACAATATACGTTATTTACTTTAATAAATAAGGATCAATATTTTTTATTATTTATTTTTTTGTAGACATTGCCCAGGCTGGCCTCCGACTCATGATTCTCATGCTTCAGTTGCCTGAGTGCTGGGACTGTAGGCATGTGTCACCATGCCTAGCTCTTTATTGATGTTTAAACTATTTAGTCTGAGTTTTCCATTACCTGATGACTTTTTCTATCTCCCAACTCATTGAAATCCAACTTCATTGAGGAAATTGAAATTTTTCTGGAGATAAATACAATTTCAGAACTTAGATGTTTGGGGTGGGACAAACTTTAATGTACACCAATTAATAGGTAATTTTGACTCAAAAATTTAACAGGTTGTTGTTGTTGTTAAGTACCGTTGAGTCCCATCTAATTCATAGCTACCCTGGGTACAACAGAATGAAACACTACCCAACATTGTGCCATGCCTGGCACTGTTATCACTGCTTCTTTGCTATTCATTGGGATTTTGATAGCTGATTGTTTTGGGAGTGGCCTACCAAGTCTTCTCCCCAGTCTACAGATCCTGGTCTCCCACTTAAAGACTACCCAGGCTTAACTCTGCTTAGCTTCTGAGATCTGACAAGATTGGATGCCAGGACAATATGGCTGTAGACAAAATTTAACATAAGTGCTGCAAAATGCCTGAAAAGTAGGAGAGAAGTGGTCAGAAAATGGGAAAGAAGTTAGATATTGTGATGATCAATTTTGTGTGTCAGCATGACGGGGCCACAGGATTCTCAGATACCTATTGTATTAGGTGCCTGTGGAGTTGGGTCTGACTAATAACAACCCTATGTACAATGGAACAAAACACTCTTCGACACTGTGCCATGCCTGGCACTACGTCAGTGCTTCTCTGCTATTCAATGGCTGTTTTTTTCAGGATTGCTTTGGTGGTGGATTGCCAGGTCCTTCTCCCATTTTTGTGGTGCTGGGGATTGAACCCAGGGCCTCAGAGCACTCTACCAACTGGGTGTGCCCATCCCAATGTGAGTGGGCATCAACCAATCTGACAAAGACCTAAGTAGATGGTAAAGACAGAAGAAGGCTCAATTTGTTGTCTGCTGAGCTTGGGACACTGATCTCCTGTTTTCAGAACTCCTGGGCTCTAACCTTTGTAATTGGGCTGGAATCTGTACCATCAGCTATCTGGCCCTCAGGCTTTCAAATTATGTCATTAATTTCTTGGGTGTCTAGCTTGTAGACAGAAGATTATGAGAATTCGAAGCCCAAATGACCCGTGGGTCCAGAGTGATGTTATTTTCTAATGTATCCATAGGTTTTTCTCTTAAAAAAAAACACAGCAACAACAATAGTAACAAAGCTAAGAAAAGTAGTCAGGCTTTTGGCTGCCTCAAGGATTAATAGAACAACCACTTACTTGTGTGTAATTTCTGTGTAGGTGCTGAGAAAAAGTAATGAAGAGAAACTCTAGTATGTTACTTCTTAGCGAAAGGTAAAATGTTTTGGATAGTTATCAACCATGAGAATCCTTTGAAATGTCATGGAAACCATTTAATTAAAAGATTCCATCCTGGAATGGATGTAGCACTGAGCTAGAATGTACTGACATGTTTAAGTGGGTGCTAATTCTGTCACTATCGAGGAGGGGAAAATTTCTCGTCCCTGTGTCACTAGCACTGAAAGGTAACACCAGCCTAAAAGAAGCTGGGCAAAGGATTTGAACAGAAGATTCACAGAAGAGGAAAACTGAATGGTTATTAAATATGTGAAAAGATATTTAGTCTCACTTGAATTCATGGAAATGCAAACCAATGAAATAGTATTTCCCAGCTAATAAGTAAAAATAAAATAAAAATAAATGATAATAAAATCATTTCAAATATTAGTAGGGGAAAAAAAAAACATTGAATTTCCTCATACTATTCCTAGAAGTATAAGTGGATATAAGTAATTCATAGAGCAACTTGTCAACTTCTAACAAAGTTGAAAACCTATAACCCAGAATTCCCAATTGTAGATCCATTGACTGTAGAAACATTTATATAATGATACACTAAAAGACAGGGGGGAGGGTGTTCATTGCAGCATTCTATGACTACCAAGGTGGGGGACATGAATATTGAATATACTATGGACTGCAAGGGCTGGGATTTAGCTCAGTTGGTAGAATGCCGCTCTGCAGTCTCTGAGGTCCTGAGTTCGATTCCCAGCACCACAAAAATGGGAGAAGGATATGGCAACCCACTCCTGAGGCAATCCCGAAACAATCAGCCATTGAAAACCCTATAAGGGTCTCTATGAGTCAGACACGACTCAACGGCACCTAACAACAACAACAACAATGGACTGCAAAAAGATCCAACAGATCTGTCCTAGAAGGACAACCAGAGTGCTCCTTGGAAAGTAAGGATGGCTTCTTGTTGTTGTTAGATGCTGTTGAGTCAGTATCTGACTCACAGCGACCATACATACAATAGATGAAACAGTATTGTTAACTGCTTCTCTGCTATTCATAGGGTTTTCAGTGGCAGATTGTGTTTTTGGGAGTGAGTTGCTGTGTCCTTCTTCCAAGCCTACAGCACCTAGTGTTCTCAAGCAGTCTTCTATCCAAGTACTAACCAGGCCTGACCCTGCTTAGCTTCTAAAATCTGATGGGATGGGAAGCCACAGTGGTATGGCTACAGGCATAAGGATGGTTAGACTGCATTTTATGTATTTTGGACATGTAAGGAGGAGGAACTAATCCTTAGAGAAGGACATCATGTTTGAGAGAGTGACAAGTCAACCAAAAAAAGAAAAACCCTCCACTAGATGGATTGACACAGTGTCTACAATAGGCTTAAACATAAAATTGTGTGCCTGGCAGAGAATCCGGGGGTGTTTCCTTCTGTTGTACATATGGTCGCTATCAGTTGGACCCAATTTGACAGCATCTAAGAAGAACAACAAAGGCTGATACCAAGCTGGACTGCATATAGGTCTCACAACTGGAGGGACCTGCACAGTCTCTGGGATGATGTGCCCAGGCTTACACCACAGCTGGTAGTGATGCGGGCTGAGACATGAGTATACCCCATTGGAGTATAGGTGTATGCTTGGTGCTGGGGGAGATTTAGAGACTTCAACCATGGGCACTGGCCTGAGCACAAAGGCCACTCGTTTTCTTCCTGGTATTTGGTTTCACTGTGGTTGACCCAGTACTGAATTCCCAGGCAAAGTTTTGTGCCTGCTTCCTTGTCATACCCCACCCCTCATACTGAGGTCTTTCTCTGGTGCTGTGCCACCTGAAGTTCAGGGATAGATGGCAGAAGCAGTCCCTGGGCTGCCAGGCTAACTTGGGTCTAAATGCTCAGTCCACAGACAATGCCAGAAGTCACGGGCTATGCAAAGGGTTGGGTTTTACTTTGGCTTCCCATGGAATGGGCTCCATGTCCAAGGCCTAGATTAAATTCCTTCTCCCTCCTTCACACAAGAGATGTTTATCTCCGAGCACCATTGCTTGGAGTTGAGCACCATTGCTTGGAGTTGAAGGAAGTGTTATGTAGGTAACTCCTTTCTGACGTCTTAGTGCATTTTTCTTATTATTATGCTAAAACCATGCACTGTGATCTCCCAGTGGGTTCCTCTTAGCTCTTGTGAAGGTAATTTGGTGCCTGGATAGTTGTTCAAATTGATGTTTCTCTGGAGATGCAACATTAAAGGGTCTTATTATGCCAGTATTTTGCTCAATTTCCTTCTGTTTCTAATTTTTAAGGTAGAAAGTTATTGATTTAAGGCTTTTTTCCTTAAATCTGTTTCCTTAAACAGCATTTACTGTTATAAATTTAGCTGTATC
>VMDO01010386.1:0-29308 GCA_007922755.1 Pedetes capensis
TTTTTTTTTTTTTTTTTTTTTTTTTTTTTTTTTTTTTTTTTTTTTTTTTTTTTTTTTTTTTTTTTTTTTTTTTTTTTTTTTTTTTTTTTTTTTTTTTTTTTTTTTTTTTTTTTTTTTTTTTTTTTTTTTTTTTTTTTTTTTTGTGGTACTAGGGGTTGAACCCAGGGCCTTGCGCTTGCATGCTTTGCAAGTGCTGGACCACTGAGCTGCACCCCCAGCCCATTTTTTTTACTTTTGAGACAGGGTCTCGCTAAATTACACAGACTGCCTCTGGTCTCGAACTTGCGATCCTCCTGCCTCCGCCTCCTGAGCCACTGGGATTACAGGCGTGTGCCGTTGCGCCACCGTGTCTGGCTCGAGATTTCATTTTTGAAGTTGACCCTGGGCAGGAAAGGAAACATCTTGCCCAGGTTCCTAGCCATGGTACTGCCAAAAACTCAGGAGATCTGCCTCTCAACAATAGAGGACCCTTGAATGTTTTCTTTTCTTCTTTCTTTCTTTATTTATTTATTTATTTATTTATTTATTTAGGCAGTACTTGGGAGTTGAATCCAGGGCCACTTTACAAGTGCTATACCACTGGGCTACATCCTCAGCCCCTTTTTTATTTTTTATTTTTGAGTCAGGATCTTGCTAAATTACGCAGGCTGCCTCTGGCCTTGAACTTGTGATCCTCCTGCCTCTTCCTCCTGAGTCTCTGGGATTACAGGCGTGCACCACCTCTCCCAGTGCCCCTTGGATGTTTTCTGTTTTCTTCCTAAACTTTCAGTTCTGGGTCTTCTAGCCTTGACCTGCCAGTGACTTCTTTGTCTCCTCCCTTAGGTTAAAGAGGAGGACAAAACTCTGCCAAAGCCTGGCCCTCCTGGCAAGGAGGATGGGGCTGTAAGTGCTTCTCTGAGAACTGCTCTGCCTCTGTGTGTGTGTGTGTGTGTGTGTGTGTGTGTGTGTGTGTGTGTGTGTGTGCCTGTCCAGGTGGGTTAGCATTGTCCTTGTTCCTTTCTGCCCTCAACTAACTTGTGAGGCAGTTCCACAGAGTAGGCATGGACCCAAGGGCCCCTTCCTATGTGGTGTGACTAGAAGGAGTGCAAGGAAAGGGGCTGAAAGTGCAGCGTGTGTGGCACCAGCCTGGGGTGTGTGAAGGAGGTGGGAAAGCCAAGGTGCTTGGCCCTCCCTCTGATCTCCCTCCCAGCTCCCTTTAGTTTCCAGCCTTTAGTTCTGGTTTCATGAACCCCTTGGGACAGGAAGGGCTTAGGTGGGCAAACACTCAGGTCAGGAAGCACCAAAGGAGAGCTCAGCTGTTGGGACTCTTCAGCCTGTGCTGGGTGGCACAAGACAAGGGCAGAGAAGGATTCACAGCAGCTGCTGCTGTCTCTTCCAAGGCTCGGTCAGCTGCTTGGTGCAGCGACCTGGAGGCCAGCCACAGCTGCCCAGTGCTCCCAGACAGAGGGACAAAGACCCTGAATAAAGCTGGATTCTTCTAAGGCAAGAGAGGAGGGACAGCTCCTGAGCAGCCTGGTCCCGAGGTGTGTCCCTAGGAAAGAGCTATAGTTAGTGTGGGGATTGGGAGGCCTGTGTGCCCAGGGCTGGTGGCTGGGCGCCGAGCTGGAGCGCAAAACAGACCCCATGCTTCATTACCCAGATGGTGGCTGTCCTGGCTGCTCCTGCTTCCTTGGTGATTTGATTAGCCAGCCTTGTGGCTTCCTCTGGGTCTATAAACAGTCCTGCAAGGCCAGCCTGTGATTTCAAAGTGATGTGTTTGAGATACCTGGGGGAGAAGCCTCAGAATAGCCTAGATTTTGTTTTGTTTTGTTTTGTTTTTTTCAAAAATAACATCTAAAGTGCTTAGAAAAGCACCTGGCATGCAGAAGTATGGTGTAAGCATTAGCAGTTACTATCATGCCATCATCTGCAGTTAGAGGGGATGGGGAGGAAGCCAGAAGAGGGACGGGAGGGATCAGGACCCTGCAGGTAGGGCCATGGTGAGTTCCCCAGTGCCCCAGCATGCCAGTGAGCACTCTTGGCCTAAGAGGCTAAAGAAGTGCCACCTGCAAGCCCTCTGTCTTCACTCCTGCGGTAGAGCCTCCCTATATCAGAGGCCTAGACTAAAGCCTTTGGGTCAGCTCTGCTCAGGAGGTGTGACAGCCACTCTGTGGCAGCCGGACACAGCAGCTCCCAGTTCTTTCACTCCTGCATGCAAGGAGGCATGGCAGCCAGACCACAGAGTCCTCTGCTTAGGTGCAGTCTAGAGCCATGGTCATTGTCTGAAGGAACAGCTCGGCAGCAGGGCACTGCCTGGCCAGCAAGGAGCCCCTGGGCTGACCTTGTTCCCCCCAGGCAATGTGGCTGGCTTTTCAGGAAACTCTGCCCTGCCATTAGCCAGCGTGGCCTTCCCAGAGGCAATCTCTTGTGACCTCAGACAGTTCCCTACAGAGTAGGGGGGAAGGGTAGACGCCCTGTGGTCTATGCCAGCATCCCTCAGGCAGCTCCTGGGTGTCCAGAGGCCAGGAGGCTGGCTGAGCCAGTGCCCTGCTCTAGGGCAAGTGGAGGTGTGGCCACTTCAGGGCTTAACCCTTTGTGGGCCAGAGCTGGCTCTCTTCCTCCCATCATTCCACACAGGCCCTCTGGGAGCTAGGGAGTGTCCAAAGCCTTGAGAGGTTTGCAGGAGGGAAGCCACAAAGAGATCAGCAGAAAGCAGGATAAAGTGGAAGCTGCCCAGGCCAGCACTGGGTCTCAGAAGCCCTCAAGAGTATAGGTGAAGGGATGACAGTAGCCACAGACCAGAGGAGCTAGGGGAAGATCCGAGCTTGGCATGCCTTGGAGCCAGGAGGAGAACCCTATCAATGGCTTTCCTCAGCACGGTCAGGCTCTGGGCCCAACTGCCTAGAAAACTGGGGGAAGGGGTAGCAAGTGAGGACTACATTGACAGGAAGCCTAGAGTTAGGCCTGGGGTCGGTGGTAGGAATGGGCTGTTTGAACTCCTTGTGCTCCAGCTCTGCTGTGTGTTGGGTTCTCAGGGAGTGGGTTTGGTTGGATTGGGTCTTGGTTGCCCTCCTGACACAAAGCCAATAATTCTGGGCACTCACTGGCCTCTGGGCCCTCTGTGCTGGCATCTCCAAGTTCCATGCTCAGCCTAGGGTAGAGAGCAGGTGTGCTTTGTGGGAAAGAAAAGCCAAACTCTTCCATACCACTTCCCCGGGGAGCCTCCCGGAGCTGTGTGTTGTTTGGTGGGTGAATGAAATGTCTGTCCCAGGGCCTATGGTTACACCCTCTTAACATCCTGTGCATGGGGTGGGCAGGAATGCAGATTTGCTGCTAATGTCTACATATATTTGTGTGACTATAGCTAGAGGGCGGCTCCAAGGACAGCAGTGGCCCACCTAGGAGTCCTCAGCCTGCCACCAGCCCAGTACCCTCAGAGACTGCCCAGAGGGCCAAGAGCCCTGCACCCTCACTCACCATGAATGGCCTGGGGGCTGCCTCTGCAGAAGGCCCAAGTGAGGAGGCCCAGGGCCTATCCCGGAAGCGGGTGGCGAATGCAGTGAGGAAGGTGGTGAGCAAGGTGCTGCCTGGGGAGGAGCCTGGGCCTGTCAAGGAGGCTCCAGGCCGAGGGGCCAAGTCCCCTGAGCACCCACCTCGAGGCAAGAAGGGAGAAAAAGCAGCCTCTGGTCCCAAACCACCCCCTCCTCCTCCTCCTCCTCCTCCCCCTGCTCTATCAAAGCCTGAAGCAAAGAAGGAGGCAGCTAAGGATGAGCTCTCAGTGGGCCTGCGAAGCCTAATGTCCCGGGGCCGAGGCAAGGACCACAAACCCCGTGGCAAGCAATCTCCCAGGAAGGAGGAGAAGCCCTCCAACCAGGAGCCAGGCTCCCCAGGGAAACCAAGCTCACCACACAGGATGGACTCCCCAGAGAAACCAGGATCCCTAGCTAAGCCTGAAACCCCAAAGAAGCAGTGCTCCCCAGCCCCCCAATCAGAGTTGGTGGACCGAGGCTCCACTGGTCCGAAGTCGAACCGCACTGGAGAGCAGCAGGCCAAGTCACCGGTCCCTGGCATGCAGCAGGAGGTACTCAAGTGTGCCACTAACCTCCCATGCCCCTCTCGCTTGAAGGAGCACCTTGGTAACTGGCTTCCCCAAGCCTCAAGGAGGCTCACATGACAGAGGCTGGCCCCATGCCACATAACTATGGCAGTGGCTGCATGGCTTTCCTTAACTGAATGCCAGAGGCTATGGTGGCCTGAGCTCTGGCCTGGGGGCTGGGATGGGAACCGCTAATCAGCATGCTACAGGCCTTGCTGTGGGAGTCAGGGCCTAGTCTCCAGCTACATGTGGTGCAAGCTTGAGACCCCAGATTCTAAGCAGAGGATCAGAGCCTTAGCGGATCAGTGCTGGGTGGAAACTGTTTTTGCAAGTCCAGTGGTCTGGGCTTGCATCCTCAGCCATGCACCCTGTGAGACTTCTGCATAGTCCATCTCTGTGCCTCTGTCAAGTGGGGGAATCTTTGGATTTTAGAATTGCAAGTAAGGGGTAATATTTGCTTTGAAGCATTGCTGTGAAGATGAGAAATGATGCAGGTAATGCACCAAACTTGGTCCCTGGCACAGTGGGTCCATAAATGGTAGTATTGATAGTGATGCTAATGACAATTGTTATTAGTGCCATCACTGCCTTCTTCAGGCCTGGTCTGCATATCCCGTCTGGCTGCAGGACTCTTGAGGAGCCCTGCTCTTGGATGGCAGATAGGTATAGTAAGTGCCTTTGTATCTGGGGTCTATGCCATCTCAGAAAGTACCCTCTGGGTGAGACAGGAGTCTGAGAGGCAGGGAAAGGGCTAAAAACTGTCTGTCCAGGCTTCCATGGGAAGGTGATGCCTACTTGGCTGGTCCTTGTGTGGAAGACAGTTCTTTTCAAGCTTTCCCATTGTGTGGATCCTGCTGAACCCTCATAGGTGCAGGGGATAGGGAGATATCAAGTTTTGCCCCTGCTTCCCTGTGCTTTGACAAGCTCCTCTTGCTAGAAGGAAAGGGGTCAGGAGGATGCCAGGGGCACAGCCTGAGGGTCCTGGAGGCCGTCATCCTGGGAGCTGAGGTTCCAATGTTATGTTATGTTATGTTATGTTAGGTGCCGTTGAGTCGGTATCTGACTCATAGCGACCCTCATAGGGTTTTCAATGGCTGACTGTTTCGGGATTGCCTTGAGAGTGGGTTGCCAGGCCCTTCTCCCATTTTTGAGGTTCCTAGAAGCCATTTTACTCCCCATTCTTCCTGGATAGTCCCAGACTTAGAGAAAAGCCAGCTACCACTGACCCCACCCTCCCAGTCCTCTGTGAGTAAGGGCAGTGGCTATTCATGGCACACAGGGAGGAGTTGGCAGGGCCTTTCTGACCTGATAGGCAGGGTAGGAGCTGAACCTTCTATCTCTTCAGAGAACCTGTAAGTAGCCAGGAAGCATCACGTGCCCATTCTAAGCAGCCAGCCAACCCCTCTGGCTCCCTGTCCCTCCTCTACTCACTGAGGTAGAGTTAGGGGCTGAGACGTGTCCTGGTATCCTGACCTAGAGTTCAGTCACCTGTTACCTCGCCTGACGCAGAGGCCAGAGGGCAAATAGGATAACAGGGCCATTTGGTGCTAGTGATGGGAGAAAGAAACAACCCCAGCCTTCATAGGCACGTATTCTTTTTTTCTCATCTGATAGTTTAGTAATGCAAATTGGCGCCTGGCTTGTCTCCCTGAGCTTGCTCCTCATCCCCACCGGGTCCCAGTGGCTTCCTGGGCTCGGAGCTTGGCATGCAGTGCCCCTGTCTTTCCCTGGGCCAGGACTAATAGTGGTTTAACCTTTAGGCAGGAGCTGCCCCCGAGGTCCAACTGAGCCCTGCGGAGGAAGCCCACCAGCGGCTTGAGAGGATCTTCACCGTTTCTGTAATGTCACCTCTCTCTTGTGTGGGTCCCTGGGCCCTGGCCCTCCTTCTCCTGGGGCTGGTGGACCATGTGTCCGTGTGTAGGAGTGCCTGACTGTGAAGGGGAGGCAGTCCGTGGGCCCTCACACTGGCTCTCTGCTTGGCTGTGTGGAGGACTGGTCCCTCCAGAGAGCACAGAGCCCTGTGCACATGGGAGGGGCCCTGCTTGCCTGGGGATCTAGTTCACTTCTCTGGCTCTGTTCTTCCTGGAGGATTTGTATTGGTTCCAGGACCTAGTGGGTGGCAAGCCCCACTTTTATGCCCTGGCTTTCTGGACCCAGGGGCAGGTTATTGACTCTTCCCTTTTCTAATAGGCAATGTCCAAGGCCTGGCTGGCATCCTTTCCTCCTAGAAAGGACTTCAAGGGCTTTAAGTGACCAGAGACAGAGAGGTCAAGGCTGGGCACAGTCAGCCCACAGTCCCCTTGGCTCTTGGGTTGTGGGCAGGTGGCCCCCAGGTTGGACCTGGATGGGGCAATGTTTCTACTTGCCATGGGGCCATTGTGGCTGCCCGGCAGTGGCAGGAGTGGTGCAGGCTGTAATGGGAGCTTGAGAAAGGTGTCCTGGACTTGGGCTGCTGGTGGCTTTATTCTGTGAGAGGTGCTCTGGGAAGCAGCCCTTGGTATGAGGAGTAGCACCCCCTCAGGTATATGTTTGGAGGCCAGGGACAGCTTTGTGCTGTATCTGGTGGCTCCTAGAGAGCTGGGCTAAGTACCCTGGAGATAAGGCAGGAGGATCTCAGGGGGTCCTGGCCCTGGATGTGGTGAGGTGGCCTAGCCTGAGACACACAGAACAGTGAGCCGAATTCAGAATGGACTAGATGGCCAGCCCAGGAGAGACTGATCAGAGGCAGAGCGGCTGAGCCCTGCCTGGCTCCAGGGAATGACTCACAAGAGCCTCTCCTCTGGGGGGTCTGTTGATAACACGTCTCTCTACACCATCCTGGTCTGGCCTCTCCCCGATGGGTGCAATTCTCCTGCCCAAGCCAGCTCCCTGGTCCTGGCACAAGCTCCCCTGACCTCTACTGTGCACGTTGGGCAGCCAGGGAGTGCCAGCCCTTTGGCCCGGGGTGCTCGCCAAAGGGGACATGCCAGTGGTCTGCTTGTCTTCACCCCTTTCTTCTCTTTCTCTCTTTGCTTGCTGCTGGTAGCTGGACCCTGAGGCCGCCTCTCCTGCCCACAGCCAGGTAGGGTCCTCCTGCCCTTCTCAGGAGCCCTCCGCTTCCTCCGGTGACCACCCACCACCTCCAGCCTGCACCTGGGCTGGCGTCTGTGCTCGGGCCTCGTGCTGGAGTGTAAGGCCTCTTTTCCCTCCAGGTTCCCACCTGTGGTGGGGGGACCCCCGGGGGAGGCAGTGCCTGGAGCTGAGCTGGTGCAGCTCTGTGCCTTTGGGGAGCATCACCAATCTAGCTTGGCCTCACATGGCTCTCAGCCACTGGAGCCAAGGGCCTGTTGAGAGTTGTAGGTGTTGCAACGTCACTCACTCTGGGTGGAAAAGCCAAAAAGGCCAGTTCCCTTCTTCACCCTGGCCCAAGCCCGAGGATGAGAAGGTCTCTGTCTCCACCTCCTGGCCAGTGTGAGAAACCTGTTCTTAGATTAGCTCCTAAAGAAGTTAGTGACAGGCCATGACTCTTTAACTTCACCCCTACCTGGTCTACAGAGTATGCCGGTTCAAGACAGGTTTCCCTTGCCTTATGTGATTTGGAAAAAAAAAAAAAGTTTGTAGTGATTCTTAAAACAAAGTTACTTCTTTTTTGAGTCAGAGTATTGCCATAGAGCCTAGGCTGGCCTCAAATCCACAATCCTCCTGCTCAGCCTCCCGAGTGCTGGGATTATAAACGTGTACCGTTACACCCAGCCTCAGTTACGTTTCTTCTAATATGAAAAACTAGCCTTTTAAATGTTTTCACTTTAACAAATCCAAGACATTGACAGCCCCATGGCCATCCTTCTATGGAAGGCTCATTTTTCCGGTCAGTGGAACCCCGGGATCAGAGGGGCACTGTTGTGGCCCCGGCTCTCACTCCGTAGCCGAGGAGAAGGCCATCCCACAGCAGAGGGGATGATCTGAAGCCAGAATCCAACCTGGGAGCGGGACCCAGATCTCCTTTTCTTTCAACTCCAAGGAATGTGACAAAGAACAGTCCTGACTGTGTGTTCTTATCCTTTCCTGATCCCTCACCCAGGGGTCAGTATCACAAGGCAGTGTCAGTGCCTCAGCCCTGGTCTCATGAGGAAAGGACAAAAAGGGTGAGGGACTCTGGGAGACTCCCGGCTGGGGACCCTCAGGGAGTGTAGCCTAAGGTTTGGTCTTTGTCTCTGGGGTGGCTAGGGGCTACCGGGTGAGCTACCAGACGACAGTCTGACAGGCTGTGGAAGCTGGGCCCCTCTCTTATTGTCCCATCTCCCCCAGGACATTGCTTTCCATCTCAAATGTCTTTCTTAAGGGACTCCAGGTTTAATAACCCCACACCCTGACAGTGCCTATGAATGCTCCCAGCGCCTTCACACCCATCCCTGTCCCCTTCTGTGTGGCATGTAAGTCCCTTCCTGTGTTTGACAAAGCAGTGCTGTCCCCCTGCCCCCACATCTCTGGCCAAGCTGCCTTGTACCCTTGTGTAGCATTACGTGGCCACTAGCTCTGTGCAACTGCCACCCTCCAAGCAGGGTTTGTTGCTCATGACTTGGAGGAAGAGCAGGGAGGCTGATGGGTGCACCTGGGCACTGTCCCCTTTCCCATGTGTAGCATTCTCTAAGGCCAGAGCTCAGGACCCACCTGTTGTTCCATATTGCAGAGTCCTGGGGGGACACTTCTCTCCTCAGGTCTGAAGAAGTGGCCTTTCCCAGCCTGGTGGAGAAGGAAGCCTATCGTTTGACATGAAAGAGCCCATGCCTGTGGCCCAGGGTGCAAGGCTTGGACTCAGGAAACTGACCTACAGGCTTGGCAGGGAGGACGGGGCAGAGGGCAGCTAGAGAGAGAACCTGGGGCCTGCTCTTTCCTGGGCATATGCTCCCTATGTCTGTGGACTTCCAGACCCTCCATGCTGGCATTGTCCATAGTTTTGTGTTTGTTCGTAGGACTGCTCAGAACCACCACTGCCTCCTGGCTTTCCCACCCTCCTTCCCCAACACCTCTGATGGCCCTGTGTTCTGTGTCTACCACCTAACTGCTCCCTTGCCCAGTGGCTCATCTTGAAGGCCTTGCCCTCACTTGTGTCCTGGCTCCTGCTGCCCTTGTCCTTGTCTTCCACAGCAGGATCTGACTATTTATTCTTCCCCACCTCCGATAGGCCAAGACAGAAGAGCAGATTGCAGCTGAAGAGGCCTGGTATGAGACTGAGAAGGTGTGGCTGGTCCATAAGGATGGCTTCTCGCTGGGTGAGTCACAGGGCTCGGGTGCAGATGCTGGGACTCTGGACTCGGGGCTGGCATCGGGCATGCCTCTGCATCCAGTGAGGTCTGTGGCGAGTAAGGAGAGGCTAGTGATCAGGTGGGGAGGAAGGCAGGGCCAAAAAGGGCCCAAACAGGGTAGCAGAGGCTTCCCAGGCTCGTGTCCATTGTGTCCCTGCTCTGCAGCCAGTCAACTCAAATCGGAAGAGCTCAGCCTACCTGAGGGGAAGGTGCGTGTGAAGCTAGACCATGATGGAGCCATCCTGGATGTGGATGAGGATGACATCGAGAAGGTTGGCAGGAGGATGCTGGAGGGGACTGGAGGGCAGCGGGCAGGGCAGACCTGTCCTCAGTGGTGGAGATGGGATCTGCTTCTTCATCGTCCACCTGCTTGTCCTTCTGTCCAGGCCAATGCCCCTTCCTGTGACCGTCTGGAAGATCTGGCCTCGCTGGTGTACCTCAATGAGTCCAGCGTCCTGCATTCACTGCGCCAGCGCTATGGCGCTAGCCTGCTGCACACCTACGCTGGCCCCAGCCTACTCGTCCTCAGCCCCCGTGGGGCCCCTGCTGTGTACTCAGAGAAGGTGTGGCTCCCTTTAAGCTACCATGTTGTCTTATGCACCTGCCTACCTGCCAGCCACCCCACCTTCCCTGCCTCTCTGCCCTTTCCCTTTGGAGTCCACTGGACTCCTGTCCCTTTTCACAGTTGGCCTTGGGAAAAAGCGCTATTCAAGGGCTGGGGGAAGAAAGCCTTCCTGCAACCTTTAATGGAGTCCGGGACTTACTTAGTATCTCTATTTCTATGCATGCTCTTGGCCTCAGAATCTTTAGGGACCCCTGGAGTGAAAGTCCAGAAAATTACGGCCCCTGGAGATGAGGTCCAGGTGGGACCGCTAAGAGCCTCCTCCTTTCCTCCATCCCTTCCCCATTCAAGGTAATGCATATGTTCAAGGGGTGTCGACGGGAGGACATGGCACCCCACATCTATGCTGTGGCCCAGACTGCATACAGGGCAATGCTGATGAGCCGGCAGGATCAGTCCATCGTCCTCCTGGGCAGCAGTGGTAGTGGCAAGACCACCAGCTGCCAGCATCTGGTGCAATACCTGGCCACCATCGCAGGCACCAGTGGGAACAAGGTGTTTTCTGGTGAGTCAGGGACAACAGGGGAAACGGAGAAGAGGGTGATGAAAAGGGATGGGGAGGGAGGACTTTCCTAGGTGCCAGCTCTTTTTCTCTTTGCCCTCTATCCCGTTGAAACCCCTCTATCCCCGGGCAGTTCTGGTCTGAGTGGCCCTTCATGCCTCTGGAGCCCACAGCTAGGGGTAAGCTGCCCCTGGCTTTCCTGATGTCCCCTGGGCCTGTGTTCTGCAGTGGAGAAATGGCAAGCTCTGTACACCCTCCTGGAAGCCTTTGGGAACAGTCCCACCATCATGAATGGCAATGCCACCCGCTTCTCCCAGATCCTCTCCCTGGACTTTGACCAAGCTGGCCAGGTGGCCTCAGCCTCCATTCAGGTGAGGAGGCACTGCCCAGGCCTACATTGTAGAGAAGGGCCCCTGATTCCATGCCCTTGAAAGCGGTCTCTTGCCAGTGCCTCATTTTCCTGGGATTCCACCCTGACTAAATGGACCCCAGCACAGGAAGGGCAGGCTGTGCTGCCCAGAGGTGCCCCTATCCTGCTTTCCAGGATTCCTGCCCAACTCTCTTTTTCCTCCCAACACTGAGGCTGTAGCCGACCTACTCCTGGGGCCCCAGCTATGTGTCTGCTTTCTGAGATCCGTGCTCAGGGCCTTCTCTCAGGCTGATGTCACCCAGTAGACAGCTTTTCAATAAAGTAAGGCCCAGCCAAAGCTGATCCCCTCCCATGCTAAATGAAATGTCCCACCACAAGTTTCTGTCACCACAGAAAGCCTGGGCAGTACCTGGATGCTGGGCAGGGTGGTGAGGGCCTTTCTAGTATCTGGGCCTGACTTCTTGCACCTGGCTCTGGTTTCTGCACCATTTGACCCTGGGTTCACCTGGCACCTGGCTGAGGGCCTTGGGAATAAGATGCAGCTACTCATTCCCAGGGCCTGGAGGGAGGATCAGGGCCTGGTTCCTCTGCTGTGGGATGGGAAGAGGTTGACTAGCACTGCCCTCCCTCCTCACCTCATGCCGTGCTGCAGACGATGCTTCTGGAGAAGCTGCGTGTAGCCCGACGCCCAGCTAATGAAGCCACATTCAATGTCTTCTACTACCTGCTGGCCTGTGGGGACAGCACCCTCAGGTGAGGTGGGACAAGGGTGCACTGACGGACTTTGGTCTCCGGCCCACTGACTGGGCTCCTGGACCTTGCCACCTTACTGCCCACTGTGCTGTGTGGCAGGCTCTGAGCTGGGCCCCTGGGGATGGCAGGATGAATGAGACTCAGGCCCTGCCCACCAGGCCCTTGCTGTGTGGGAGGGGCACACCTGACCATTCAGTGTTCCCAGGGCCTCCCTGGGATCTCTGTTACCTAAGAAGCCAGGTCTGGGTGAAAGAAAGCCCACCGGGATACAGCTGGTGGGTGACTCACCTGCAGTTACACAGCTAGTTTGGACTCACCTGGCATGTGAGTCCACACTGGGGCCAAAAGCCCACGCCTTCTCCAGTGTCCTCCAGCTGGCCGTCCTGGCCCTGTTGGTTTCCCCTGCATGCTCTTCCATTTGGACCTTCAGACCTGCTGTCTGTTCACTGGACACAGATAAACGACCAGGCCGAGCAAGTACCCCCAGGCATCGTCCTCTTTAGCTCTGCTCAACACGGAGGCAGTCTGTCCTAGCTGTACTCTTCCTTCAGGCAGTTCCCTGCTCCTCTCTAGATCTGACTGGACCCTTTCTCCAGGGCCTCAGCAGGCACCTGTCTTAGGGAGGCTGGTGCTATGTCCAGGCATCCAGGCTGATTAGTAAAGGTGGCAGAGCTGGTCTGACAATTGAGATGATGGGCAGACAGAACTCAGTCTGGAATCTGTGTCTGTTTGTCTCCACCCTGGGAGGGCGATGGCCACGGCCTGGGCACCAAGCCCCATGCTGATGCCTCCTTTGTACCCCTAGGACAGAGCTCCACTTGAACCACTTGGCAGAGAACAATGTATTTGGGATTGTGCCACTGTCCAAGGTGAGGGGCTTTTGGGGACTGGGTGGGAGGCCCTGGACCCTGGGGGCGGAAGCCTCAACTGGCATGTGGTAGCCTATGGATGGCCCTGCTCGAGCCCTGCCCTTCCGAGGGTCCAGCAGGATGGGGATGTGCTAGGAGGGAGGCCCCTCTGAGGTCCAGAAATGGTGTACCCTCTACCCTGCAGCCTGAGGAGAAGCAGAAGGCGGCCCAGCAGTTTGGTAAGCTGCAGGCCGCCATGAAGGTCCTAGCCATCTCCCCCGATGAACAGAAGGCCTGCTGGCTCATCCTGGCTGCCATCTACCACCTGGGGGCTGCAGGAGCCACCAAAGGTAACCCATAGCAAGGAGACACTCAAGGGCCCTGCCCACTCCCAGTTTCTTCTTGTCCTGCACAGACTCAGTTGTCACCAGATGCCCCTCTTTTGCTTGTACCTCTTCTCAGTCCCCCATCAGAGCAGAAGACTGGAGAAGCACTTCTGCCGATGGCAGCCTGAGGCCCGGCCTTAGCTGGCAGGGCTAGGGTGTGGGGTGGAGGGAATGGAAGGCACACCCTGGAAGCAGGCGCTAGAATAACTCTCCTCTTGTTCCCTTCCTGACAGAAGCCCCCGAGGAGCAAGCTGGTAACTGACCTTGGCCCACCTTGGGGTGAATGGGCCGCTTGCTCTGTCTTGGTGCTTCCCTGGGTTCTCTGGGGGCTGGGCTCATTCTTATAGAGCAGGGGGACTGGCCCAGGGAGGAGCCCCAGGCTGAGGGTGGAAGGGGAGTTCGCTGACTGGGGGGCTTCTCAGAGTCCCCGGAATAGATGCTTCTCCTACCTGTGTTGCATCTGGATCCTGGAGCCTCTCAGGATGCCCCCTGAGGGGCCCAGTGGGGGTAGGTGGGCTTGCTTCCTGGGGCCTCCTGAGACCAGTTTCCCCTTTCTACCAGTTTGGTAGTTACAGCTCTTCTCTTTGCATGTCAGGGAGGAGGCCACTAGGGGGCAGCAGGCACCGTTGTGATGGATGGGCTGTGGCTTCTGCACTTGGGCTCAAGGGGCTTATGGATGGCTAAGGCTCTACTTGGTTTGGAAGAGCTGTGGCCTTCCTCAGAGATTGCACTGGAGGGTGGCAGTTTGAGCACCTCTTTACCCTTTCTCCTCCAGCTTAGGAAAAGCTGGCTCTGAAGAGCACTTTACGCTTTGGCACTGGGATGCGAAGGGCCCCAAGTGGCACAGCAGGATTGGGGAAACACTGGTGGCAGTGGGTGCATGGAGAAACAGGCGTCTGGGTGTCCAGCCCCTTATGATCCAGCAGGTGGTACCTGTGCCGGGAAGCAACCACTGTAGCTTATGAAGTTATCTCCAGACCTTGAGGGTGGGAAAGTGGCAGGAGCATGGCTATGTCCTGAGAAAAGTTCTCTTGCTCTGAGAGTGCAAGCCCAGGTTTCCTCTGCCCCTACTTAGCTGTCAATGCAGGTGGAGCACTCTGGGAGCTGAGCAGTGTCATGACCTCCTCAGAGCTCCCGGTATTTTCCGGGGCTGTGTGCGTGCACATGTGTGTAGTAGGACGCCTTTGCAGTCTCTTTCTGTGCATGTCAGCGTGGTGATGTCCACAAACACACTCCCTTGAGACAGTATGAGTGTATTTTTGTGTCTCCAAGGCTGAATGCGATCGTCTTCTTATCTACTCACGTTCATAAACGCCAACCCCCCACTGTCCCTTTCCACAGGCCCTGCGGGCACAGTTGATGACTGTTTGCTAACACACTATTTTTCTTTGCATGCTGCATGCTGGTCCTTTGCCTTACAGAAGCCACTGAAGGTAAAACCTTATTTCTTGTTGGCTTTTCCTAATTGCCGTGATTAGACACATGTTGACTGAGGCACATATGTCTTTGTGGGCTGTTCCCTTTCCCCTGCGGCTTTGTTGCCTCCCCACTGTTGAGCCACGGAGTTGTCTTTGGTCTCTTGTGGGGTAAGAGGAAAGGAGTGGGGTGTCATACTGCGTCCAAGGAAGGGGCAGCCACTAGTACTCTCTCAATGCTAAGTCCTCTGCAGGCACACGTGATTCCTGGGCTCTTCCTGGATGAGCCCACCCATCCTCTTTGTCCTTCTCCAACCCAAGTTGGGCATCCCTGGACTAAAGAGATTTTTGCATCTGACTAGGTGCCCTCTGGTGGCAGCTTGTGGAGTTACTGCCTCTTTTAGGAACTGCTCATTCTTTTCCCCCTCAAGGGACACAGGAAGTGCTGGCAGCTGCTAGCTGTCCCTGTTCTCATGAAGCCCATGTGGTGTTATCAGGGCTGGTTTTTTGCCTACAGAAGATTCCCGCTCCCCAGTCCGATGGGGCCTAAAGAGAAAGACCCAAGATGCCACGTTCTTTTTTCCACTCCACAGCTGGGCGTAAACAGTTTGCCCGCCATGAGTGGGCCCAGAAGGCTGCATACCTGCTGGGCTGCAGCCTGGAGGAGCTCTCCTCGGCCATCTTCAAGCACCAGCACAAGGGAGGCACCCTGCAACGCTCTACCTCCTTCCGCCAGGGCCCTGAGGAGAGCAGCCTGGGAGAGGGCACAGGTATTTTGCAGCCCCTTGGCTGGTGGGTGGGATTGGGAGGTCTCATGCAGGGGCTTGTTGCTATCCTAGAGATGAGGGGACTGCTGGAGTAAGTAGATACTCCCACCAGTGGGAGGGCCCAGGCCCAGGCCCGCTGCTGACTGAGTACGTTGGGAGCATTCCTGGGCCTTTGGGGTGGCTTTTGAGACAGGCGATAGAGCTGATCCTCTTTCCTCACAGGCCCCAAATTGAGTGCTCTGGAGTGCTTAGAGGGCATGGCATCTGGCCTCTACAGTGAGCTCTTTACCCTTCTCGTCTCCTTGGTGAACAGGTGAGTGCCAGGCAGTGCCCAGAGGCTCCCCACTTTGCTTTGGCAAAGATAGGGTTTGCTGCCGTGTGCCTTTTGTGTTGGCTGAGGCAGGGCAGTCTTCCACCAGCAGAGGGCGCACTGTCCCTGTGAGTCGTGAATGAGAGGAAGCAAGCCCTCCCAACCAGGGCCCTGGGCACCTGAGTAGGATGGGGATTTGCTGTCTGCCAGAGAAGACCAGTAGGGTCTGCTCTAGCCAGCTCTGATCCAGGCTCTCTCTTGAAGGGCTCTCAAGTCCAGCCAGCACTCACTCTGCTCCATGATGATTGTGGACACCCCAGGCTTCCAGAACCCTGAGCAGGGCGGGTCGGCCCGTGGAGCCTCCTTTGAGGAGCTGTGCCACAACTACGCCCAGGACCGGCTGCAGAGGCTCTTCCATGAGCGCACCTTTGTGCAGGAGTTGGAAAGATACAAGGAGGTAGCTCCCACCTCAGCCCTGCCTGGGCCGTACCCCAGCCTCACCTTTGGTGGAGTTACCCTGAGGGAGTGCCCCTGTGGAGGCAGGAAGGCTCCACCTTCCCACTGGCTGCCCCTTCCCAGCTCTCCACTCTTTCAGTTTCTGCCCTCCCCTGCTTTCTGGAGTGGTCATCTTGTCCTGCCCCTTGGCCCTGTCCCTTGACTTTGGCTATCATCTTAATTTCTGGAGAGTTTGCTCTCCATAAAGCTGAAGGTGAATTCAGGGTCCCTGGGGGTTCCTTCCTTCCCCGCTTCAAGGTACCCTCCTAGGTCTGGAATTGCCATAGTGCAGTTCCTGCCTCCAACTGCATCAGGGGCCAGCCTCCCCCTATCCCTGGCTCTCTTTTCCCCTGATCTCCTACGATGATAGTTGATTATTTAGGGACCCTCCCTAAAAGGGTGTCCTGGGTGGACTGAGCTCTGGAGATTCTTCCTCACATAGAGGTGAGTGGAATGAACTGAGAAGGATATTTACCTTGGATGAGAGAAAACCCAGGGGGAGCATGCCAGTTGTCTTCACGTGTCCCCACATGATTGTGTGGAATTGAGAGGAGGCTTATTCGGCATTGCCTAATCAACTGATGTGAATAACAGGAGAATGTGACTTTGGTTTAGTATAAAAAAAGGTTATGAGAATTTTATCTGTCCAGAAACACAGGGTGCCACCTTGGGAGGTAGATGCTGGAGGGAGCCCCTGCACAGGACAGGAGGTTGTACTTGCTGTCCCCAGAGGCCCTGCCCAAACTGCTCATGGGCTGTGCTCCCAGATGTGGCTCCATGCTCACTAATGCTCCACCTTCCTTCCTAGGAGAACATCGAGCTGGCTTTTGATGACTTGGAGCTGGCTACAGATGACTCAGTGGCCGCTGTGGACCAGGCCTCCCACCAGTCCCTGGTAGGAATGTCAGGGAGGTCTGGGCTAGACTCGCCTCTCTCTCCCATTCCTCTGCCTCTGATAGAGCCCTGTCTGGCTGAGCTGCCACTGGGGCTGCCACTGCGGGGTGAGGAAGGGCCCAAGTCATGCCTAACACCGAGCACTGTATGGCTGCAGGGCTCTGCAGTACTCAGTACTCAGTCTGGCCAGAAAGGCCATTTTCTTTTGCCTGGTATAGTAGGAAGCCACAGCCCACAGTGTCCCAGCCAGGCAGGAAGATGTCCCTCCTCTCTTACCAGCTAAGGCTCAGGTCCTACTCCATGGCTGACTGAGCCTCCAGTGTATTGGCCAGGAGCCTTGCTGTCTGCTGCTCAGAGATGACGACCTAGAGCCAGAGGATGTCATGCCCTCCCACTGTCCCCAGGAAGAGGACCCATACAACCTCCTGCTCAAACAGGGAAAGAGTGCCAAGATTTAAAATGCCCAGGGGGTGGGAGGCCACGGACATGAGCACTAACCCCTCAACCTCAGGGGCAGGCTTGGCCACCCTTTGTACCAGGTGGCCTGATGAACACTTACAATCTGGTGATTGCCTCCAATTAGGACACTTGCATACGGTGCTTTATTAGAGAGTGACATTTTTGCCAGGCTGTGAGCTCTGATTCCCTCCTTGCTCTCCCTATTCCCTGCAGTAAGGCCCTGCTGGGCTAGCACAAGTGGTGGGCTCTGGGGAGACTGAATATCCTCCCGGGGACAAATGCTTAAAGTGACCAAGTACCGCATCTCCCCAGAGAAGGTGGATTTCCTTTTCCTGACACCTGAGCTCCTGTGGTGGAGACCCTGTCCCATTCCCAGGAGATGGGAGGAGCTCGTGCATCTGTCTCATGGGCAGCAGAGGGTCATAGGTGTGCTGGGCTGGGGCTCAGCCATCCTTTCCTTTCTTTGGTCTCTCCTGTTCGATGGGCCTTGGCATCAGGCAGCTACACCTCTGGGGAAGGGGCCCCTGAGCACCACTCACCATCTGATGGTTTCATTGCTCATTCCTGCTGTTCACCTCCAGCCTCCAGAGTACAGTAGTTGCCCACTGGTCTTTCTAATATTCATACTGACTCCCTGGGGCACCTGTGATGAGGAGAAGCAGCAGCTGGGATCAAGGAGAGGGAAAATAGCACTTTTTTCATTTTTCTTATCCTGTGGTCCCTAAAGGTCAAGCCAGAATGGGGTGTGAGCAACTCTTCCTGCCTCAGGAAGACATGGGAATTGCATAGAAAAGGCACATTCAGGGCATATGTGGCCACAGGCCGAGTTTTCTTGGCTTTCATGGGGTATTAGAAATCAAGAATTCAGAAGCCAGGAGCTGTGTTACATATCCATAATCTCCGTGACTCAGGAGGCTGAAGCAGGAAGATACAAGTTTGAGGCCAGAGAGAGCCTGTGCAACTTAGCGAGACCCTGTCTCAAAATAAACAATAAAAAAAAGCCTGGGAGTACAGCTCAGTGATAGAGCACTTGCCTTGTATGTATGAGGCAATGAGGCAACCCTGTGTTCTACCCACGCTACTGAAATAAAGAAAAGAAAAGAAAAATCAGAATTCAATATTTTCATCTTCTCTTGATAAACCAGAAGATTTATCAATACTAGGTCCATGTTCTCCAAGGATAGCATTTGGCTGCCCCTGAGTGGCAGCTATTCCCTACAGATAGGGATACCTGCTTTCTTGTCTATCCCAGTCTCTACTTCTTTTGGCTACCACCTCCACGAAGTGACCTGTCTCGTGGTTTTAGCCCTTGGGTTTTTACCCTACCAGGATCCCACGTGCAGCTCTCTGGGCTCTATATGTTCTCCGGTATCAGGGACCAGTATTAACCATGTTGTTGTTGTTGTTGTTGTTAGGTGCCGTCAAGTCGGTATCCGACTCATAGCGACCCTCATAGGGTTTTCAATGGCTGAGTGCTTCGGGATTGCCTTGGGAGTGGGTTGCCAGGCCCTTCTCCCGTTTTTGCTGTGCTGGGAATTGAACTTGGGGCCTCGGAGACTGCAGCACAGCGCTCTACCCACTGAGCTAAATCCCAGCCCAGTATTAACCATAGTCATCTTTTATAAAGAGCTTCCATTGGGCCACATACTGTGCTCGAGGCTTTGCTGTCTTTATCCCACTCTGTGTGCCAGGGAATGAGGGAAGTATGGGGTTCACAGAAGCCCCTGGTACCCTCTGAGGGGATGAGGATGGCGGAGAGCAAATGGATACAGCCTAAGGTCACAAGAAGCCTTTGGACCCAAGTCCCAGGAATCATCCTTTGCTCTGGACTCTCCAAATTCTTTCTAGGTCCCTTTCCCCTTGCTGTCCACCCCCTCCACAAGATGTCAGCAGTGAGCAGCCAGAGCTGTGCTGTGTGAGGGTGTGTGTGCGCATGTGCATGTGTACATGTGTTATGTGTGGCTGTTTACGGTGGGTGGTTGGGGGCCACAGGCTCCTTTCGCACAGCTCCACATGGCAAGGCAGGATTTCTTCCCTTCTCTATAGGTCCGATCTCTGGCCCATGCAGATGAGGCAAGGGGCCTGCTATGGCTGTTGGAAGAGGAGGCACTGGTGCCAGGGGCCACCGAGGACACCCTCCTAGAGCGCCTTTTCTCCTATTACGGCCCCCAGGAAGGTGACAAGAAAAGTAGGTGACATTCCTGGGGATGGTTCCCCTGCTTCCCTGCCAGAAGACCCACCTGAACGGGTCTTGGGGGTGCTCCCTGGAGTCCTTCGGTTTTGTGCCTGTGCCTTGACAGTCTGAACCTTGCTTCCTACCCCCTCAGGCCAAAGCCCGCTTCTGCGCAGCAGCAAGCCACGCCATTTTCTCATGGGCCACAGCCACGGCACCAACTGGGTGGAGTACAATGTGGCTGGCTGGCTGGGCTACACCAAGCAGAACCCAGCCACCCAGAATGCCCCCCGGCTCCTACAGGATTCCCAGAAGTAAGGACATCACTCCTCTGCCCATGTCCAGTCCCTACAACTGTTCTCTGGGTCCCCTTCCTCTGGAGGTGTCTCAGAGGCCCCTCACTAGCCAGGTAGTCTGCAGTCCCTGAGGTAATAGCCAAGGCTAGCTGGTGTTGAAGGCCCAGGGTGGCCTCCTAGAGTAGAGGAGGGAGGCAGACACAACTGGAGGCACTTGTAGTTTTTGATTTGAATAGCACCCTCACACTTCAGAGAAGGCAGAAAGGAGAACCCCCCAGTCATATAAGCTGCATCATCCATTCATTCATTCTATAGGTGATTATTAGAGGCAGGGACTCTGAGGCAGGCACTTGTAGGTGCTTGACAGGTAGTAGTGAGGATAACGCAGATCCCTGTCCAGTTGCGTCTATATTCTAGTTGGGGGAAGACATAATAAATAGTAAGTGTAATAAATAAATTACATAGTATGTTAGCACTTATTGAACTCTAACTTCTCTTACCATGCTGGAAACCCTTCTGCCCTCTGCCTCCCTGGTGAGGGCAAACAGTAGATGCCCCCTCTGCCCAGTCCCTGACCACCCATCCCTGCCTGCCCCTTAGCTTTTCCCCACTGTAGATCTTATCTTCCTACTATTTGACAATCTCTCTCCAATTCTCTGTAGGGTGTGGGACATGTTGGCCCAGCCTGGATGACCCAGGCCCCTGGCTACATTCGTGTGGGGCTGTTTAGGTGCCCTAGGAGCTGGGAGGAGGAACAGCCTCTACCACCCCACGAATGTGACTCCTTTCCCCCACTTGCCTTCCTTTCTCTGGCAGAAAGATCATCAGCAACCTGTTTCTGGGCCGGGCAGGCAGTGCCACGGTGCTCTCAGGCTCCATCGCAGGCCTGGAGGGTGGCTCACAGCTGGCCCTGCGCCGGGCCACCAGCATGCGGAAGACCTTTACCACAGGAATGGCCGCTGTCAAGAAGAAGTCCCTGTGCATCCAGATTAAGCTGCAGGTGGTGAGTGTCCAGCCAGGCCCCGCGACCCTTCTTTACCATTGGTGATCAGGCCTGGGCACTCTGGACATTCCCAGGCTCTCCACTACTCACCCTGCGTTGGTCACTGCTGGTAGGGTTGCCCTTTTAGTGCTGTTACCTATGAGTGGCCAGTCAGGCCTGGAGAGGGCAGAGTTGTCCAGGCTTAGCATGTCCTGGCCAGTGGTGGGCCACCTGCTACCCTGTGAGGAGTGGAGATGCTGGTACGTCCTGCACAGGCATCAGAGCCCACTGAGGGTGGTCCCTTCTGCTTTGGCAGGATGCCCTCATCGACACCATCAAGAGGTCCAAGATGCACTTTGTGCACTGCTTCCTGCCTATAGCTGAGGGCTGGGCCGGGGAGCCCCGATCCGCCTCCTCCCGCCGCGTCAGCAGCAGCAGCGAGCTGGACCTTCCCCCCGGAGACCCCTGTGAGGCTGGGCTCCTGCAGCTTGATGTGCCCCTGCTCCGGGCCCAACTCCGGGGCTCCCGCCTGCTCGATGCCATGCGCATGTACCGCCAAGGTGAGGCACCTACCCCTCAACCCCTGCAGCTCTTTCCCAGAGCTGGCCCTCCTCTATTCTGCCTTCCAGACAGGACCCAGGGGCCAGGAAGGGTGCCACTCCCTTCCTGCCTTGGCCTGGCCTTGGGTCTCCTTCTTCACATCCTCTATGTCCTGGTGGCTCCCCTTGGGATCTCTCTTCTCGCCTCTCTCAGCCCCGCCTGTTTCTTTTTCTATGTATTTCCACCCTGTAACTTCTCTGTTCCCCCTCCTTTCCTCACTCAAGCCCTCTTCATCCCCTCCCCTCCCTCCTGCTCAGGCCCCACCATTGCTCTCCGGCTCCCTCCGGCCCCTCATCATTAGTGTGGTCAGGTCAGTGCCACCCACAGCAGCAGACCTAGTGCCCTTTCAGTGCCAGCTGCCCAGGGGGAACCAGGTGTTAGATCTCTCTGAAGTGTTTAAAATTCCCAAGAAAGGTCAGGCAGACCCTACGTATGGCTCCAGCTGAAGGAGAGGACTAGGGATGAGGAGCTCAGGGAAGATGAGACTGCCAGGCCCCTTGCCAGCCTTGGACGGTGAATTCATGTCTCCAGAAGGGGTGTCTCTGCTATCCTAGGCTGCCATCTTGACCCTCAGAGGCAGCTCTGCCAATAGCCAAAGGGCTCCTTGAGCAGAGGGACCTTTCTTTTCTGTGCACTAGCTTCAGACCTCAGGACCAGGAGAGAATTAGTAGTTACCATCCTTAGAGCACTTACGGTTCACCAGGTGCTAGTCTTGACCCTTCCACACATTAACCCACAACAGTCTTGTGGGTAGGAGTGATTATCATCCCCAAATAAGGGGACTGAGGCTCAGAGGGGTGAAGTTGCTTGCCTAAGGTCACACAGTTTATGAGTGGCAGCCAGGTTGGCTCCAGAGTCAGGGCACTCAAGTAAGGTTTTGTTTGCCTGAGAAGTTAGGAATTGCCAGGTTTTTGCTTTCTTTTTGCCTTAGCTGGAAGAGCAGGTGTGGGGTCCCTCTCATAAATCCCCATGGACACCATCACTTTTCTTTTTTCTTTTTCTTCTTCTTTTTTTTTTCAATACTGGGGAGTTGAACTCAAGTCCTGATGCATACTTTGCAAGCACTCTACCACTGAGTTGCACCCGCAGCCCCTTTTTAATTTTTTATCTTGAGTCAAGGTCTTGACAAGTTATTCAGGCTGCCTCTGGCCTCGAACTTGCAGTCCTTCAGCTTCTGCCTCCCAAGACACTGGGTTATGGGTATGCGCCACTCCATCCAGCTATAACCGTCACTTTTCCTTAGCAGCCAAAGCCAGGAAACAGGCTCCCTGCCCTGCTCTAAATAAATCATTGATCTGTCCCCACGTCTTGATATGGAGTTGGTGTTTATTATTTCAAAACCAGATTGTTACCGCTCTGAACCAAAATCAATGTGCTTTACTCAAACAAGCAGATCGATGAGGCCAGCAGCAGCAGGCCCCCCTCCCCCAGGCCCCAGCCACCATCGATAGCACTGATGATTAATTAAGATGCCAGGCGTCCAGACCTGCTATCCCGGCCCATCAATTTAATTGCAATTCAGATACAATCAATAGCTCACTTTGTCTTGGCCCCTCAGCGGCCCCCGCCTCCTGTTTCAATTATCAGGCACATGCATCAGCCTCATCTCTCGCTTGGAGGGCTTCCCAGAGCTGGCTAGCTGGCGTGGCAGAGCGAGCCCCAGGCTGGCTGTCAGCGGTCTCGGTGTAATGTCCAGCTCTGCCTCAGCGGCAGCCTCTGTGACCTTGGACAAGTCCATCACTCCACCTCTCAGGCCTCTGTTTCTTTGGTTGAAAGATGAGATCAATCAAGCCTAAAATCCCTTTCTGGTTTGAAATTCTTTGTTTCTGTGGTGCTGTGGAGATCAGGGTGACTTGGGGTCACCTCTTGCTAACCACAGTTCTGACCTTGCTCCAAGCCAGAAGCCATCTCACTCTTCCCTTGACCTCAAGCCTTTTCACTCTTTAGCAAGGAGAATCTACAAGGCTTCTTTCTGTCATCTGGCCTAGGGCTCAAGGTCAGGGAGGGGAAGGGAAGGGACCTCTTCTGAAATCCTGCTTCAGGGGACAGAGAACAGGAAAGGAGCATTTCACTGAGCACCTACCAAGTAGCCAAGCTGTGCTTTCTACATATTTTCTCATTTAGTCTCCATGACTACCGTGTGAAGTAAGTGCCAGAGCCCCTGCTTAATAAAGGTGAAGGTAGGGCTGACGTGTGGCTCAGTGGTAGAGTGTTTGCCTAATAGAACGAGGCCTAGCACTGCAAAAAATAAAAATAAAATAAATAAAGATGGAGAAAGTGAGGTTCAGAGTGGAGTGACTGGCCACAGTGACATGATTTTAAGATGCAGGGCCCAGATTCCAAGGCCAGCCCTTGCACTTTTCCTCAGATATAATCTGCTGTCTTTTTGTTTTTCTTACTGAGTCTTCAAGGCTTCAGTCTCTGCATTATCAGAGTCATATGCTTCAAGGGCTAGAAAGCATCCCAGACCCCCAGCCTTCCTTCCAGGTGGTCGGCTGCCCACCCCACCCTTCATTTACACATCTCATCTAATGGGAGCTGCTTCCTTCGAAAGGAGCCTGTTCCCTTTTAAACCTTCCTGTCCTGCTGTGGAGCAGCTCTGAGGATCCTCTGAGCCTCCTTCCTTGATCTGTCATTTCTGATTCTGCCCCAGCTACAGGCTCCCCACCCTGCAGTTCCTCCTCCCCAGGTGACTCCTCTCCTGGGCACCAGCGGCTAGTGGCGCATGCTGAGAGCAGACGAGCTATTGACATGCCTGTCTCTGGGCCCTTCTCTCCCCAGGTTACCCGGACCACATGGTGTTTTCAGAGTTCCGCCGTCGCTTTGATGTCCTGGCCCCACACCTAACCAAGAAACACGGGCGCAACTACATCGTGATGGATGAGAAGCGGGTGGGTCTGGGCCCACACACCCCTTGCAGACACCTCAACTTGCCCAGACCCTGCTGAGAAGCTGCCTTCCCCAGGCCCACCTGCCCTTCCTCCCCTAGATGCAGCAGGCTGGCTCTTGCTTCAGGTCCTGTTGTCAGCCAAGCAGGGCTAGGACAGGGACATCACACTGGCAGTGTGGTGAAGGAGGCCAGGGCATGAACCATAGGAACTGGAGAGGAGCAGCTATTTGAGGCTGGAGCCAGGGGTGCCTGCTCTTGGTGAGCTGGACAGTTTTCCAAGAGCAAGCAGGGCGAGGACCCCACAGGGGGTTGATTAGGACTAGTGTTTGGGGTGCCCACAGATGGCTGTGGGCCTGTCAGCTTTGGCGTCCATGGCAGGATCTGCCCCAGTTCTGGGCAGTAGGAAGATGTCCAGGACTGGAGCAAGCACCCCTCTTAGGAGGAAGGTGGATATGGCAAGTCTTGCCTGGTGCTCAGGGAACATGAGGCTGCCAGGCCCCTTGCCAGTCTTGGAGGGTGGATTCATGTCTCCAGAAGGGGTGTCTCTGTTATCCTAGGCTGCCGTCTTGACCCTCAGAGGCAGCTCTGCCAACAGCCAAAGGGCTCCTTGAGCAGAGAGACCTTCCTTTCCTGTGCACTAGCCCCAGGCCTTAGCCTGACTTTGTAGGGGCCTCAGACCACAAGGCGCTTCCCTAAAGGGAGGACATTGTGTGGAAGGGGACAGGAAGCCCCACAGCAAAGCCCAGCCTTTTCCCTGTGTGTCCCCTCCCCTTGCCCCTGAGACACAGACCTGTGTTCACGGAGGCCTCACAGCTGTTCAGACACAGACCTGCGTTCACGGAGGCCTCACAGCTGTTCTCTCCATTCTCAGGCCTGCCTGTGTCTTGGGAGGCCTCTGTGTGGGTGTAGATGACTCATCTCACTCCTTTCTCACTGGCCCTCAACCTCCTCTTCAGGTTCCCACTCATGACTACATACTGCACTCCAAAATCTTAAATTCTTGCACAGACCTCTCTGACCACTTGTAGGTCTCACTCCTTTCTGTTTGGGGTGTGTGCTTTTTGACTCCATCAAGACCTCTTATTTCTGGACCCCACTACATTCACTCTACTCTTGTCAATACGTTTCTGACTTTACTTACCTTTCTGCTCAGCCTCAACTCCATGGTTCAACCCACCTGTCACTCAGCCTTCATCACCCTCAGCTCCCCTGAGCCTCCCATAGCACCTGCCCTGACAGACCCTCACACTAAAGGGCCAGCCACTGGGTGGCTGCCCTCTTCATTTTGGACTCCCAAGGACAGTGGGAGAAAATTATACAACCATGTGGGCTTGAATTCCTACAGATTCATGGTCTTCAGCCCTAGATAGGCCCTTGGGATGGCCCAACAAGTCTTCCACATGTCCCATTCTTAGCTGGCTAGGACCCCAAGCTCGTAAGCTGCTATTCTCTGTCTTTCTCCTCAAATCCTCCCCCACCCCACCTGCCCAGGTCATCTTCCCAACACACAACTTTGCCTCCAAACTAATAAAATCAAGGCTCCAACTTCTACCACCTTCAAACTTCTCTTCTTCTGCTTCCTCCTCCCACCCTTCCTGCCTTAAAGGGAGCTGTGTCCCTCTTCTAGTGTAGTTCCTTCCTCTGTGCCTTGGAATCTATCCCTTCCGGTCCCCCACAGACCATTCCATCAGTGGTAAGTCTCTCTCTCTTGTTCTTCAGCCAGTCCTGGATCTTCTTTCTCCATGGAGAAAAGTTCTGCAGACGTGCTGTGTGGAAGGAGCCCTCTGTCTAGTCTCTCATGCTGGTCTATGTCCTGCCTCTCTCCTGCCTTGGACCATCAATACTTCCCTCCCAGGCCCTCACCCCAGCTGCTGTTCGTTCTTCCACCTTGGCTGCCTAGTCCCCACTCTGGCACGCTGAGATTGGTCTCCCCGTTCCCTCCATATTGCCATAACCAACATGGCACCTTTTTTATCCCCCTGTTCCTTGTATTCTTGGCAACACATGACTGCTGACTCCTCCATTATTTTTGAAACATTCTCGGCTCACCTTTGCTGCCACCCCTAGCTCCCCTCGTGTCTGTTCTCCCTCATGAGTGTCCCTGCTTCCATTCGCCCCTTTGATAAAGTTTGCTCTCTTCACCACTCTCTCCTTAGCTCTCTCTGTGTTCTGTTCTACTTCCTCTTCCTGGACAACCTCATTCACACTCATTGCTTCAATTATCTCGTATATATTGATGCCTCACAGATCGATACCTCAGCCCAGGCTTCTCTCCTGAGCTCTGGGCACACACTGCATTGGGAACTTCTCTATCTGTGCTCCTCACACACCTCAAATCCAGCACCTTTCGAACAAAACTCATTCTCCCTCAAACCCACTCTTTTCCTTGCATTTCCTACCTTGGGGAGTGGCCTCTGCCATCTCAGATCTGGTCCTGTCCCTCCCTGAGAGAAACCTGCATGGCTTCCAAGGCACACAGGGTTCCATCCGCCTTGGCTACTGCCCACTTCTCTATTGCGCCTTACCTCCCTGTCTTCACTCCAATTGCCACGAAGCACTTGACGTTTCCTCCACTCTCTTTGGCATCTTATGCCCCCAGGCCTTTGCTCTTGCTGGTTGTGCTGCCTGAAAGGCTCTCTCCCCTCCTTCATCTGGCTGCTTGGTTTTTGTATCTAAATTCTCAGCCCAAACAGCACCTCATCCTGGGTATCTTCCATGGTCCCCATCCCTAACTTAGAGGCCTCCTCCTCTGCATACTTCACGAATTCACTTGTCTTAGTCCCCAGCAAGAGAGTGTGTTCCTCTTGTAGTCACCTCTGGTCTCCAGAATGGGCACAGTGGCTGACACAGTAGAAGCCCACAAGAAGGGGTCATGGAACAAATACCAGGCTGGCTGGGAGGAAAGGGGAGACTGAGTGACTGGAGATGGACAGGAGCCTGGCTAACTCCCCGGGACCTCTTTCCTCAGGCGGTGGAGGAGCTGCTGGAGTCCCTGGACCTGGAGAAGAGCAGCTGCTGCATGGGCCTGAGCAGGGTGAGTTGCCCACCACAGGAAATCTAGGGAAGTTGGGCGATCGCTCCCAGATGGCCCTGCTCCCATGGCCAGCCCTCCCTTCCCCTGTTCTGCCTGTTCAGACTCCAGAAGTCTCTGGGAGCCCCTTCTGAGCCTTAGTCCCCAGCCCTGCTCCCAGCTACTCAGGGGCTGCCCCTCCTTCCAAGCCGCCTCTTTCAGGCTGGTTGCCAGACCTTCCAGGTACAGCCAAGTTAACTTTCTTGTCCTCTGGATAACAGCTTGTTCAGTGATGTCAGGAGGGAGTGGGCTGGAAGGTGGCCCTGAACTTAGCCTGAGGCCTATGTGAGGAGTGGAGGGACGCAAGGGCTGGGCTCGGAGGAGGTGGGCCAGGAAAAGGCAGAGGCGGTAGGGAGGGTGCTCCAGAGGGCAGTACCCCCGCTGGAGAGCCGTCCAGGATTATTAGGGTCCAGAAAAGCAAGCAAGGACGTGGGGAAGCTTTGCCGCCGCCGCCACCAGCCCACGGCCTGAGTTCCTCATCTAAATGGAACGTGGTACATAAAAGGCAGGCGCAGCTGGCCCCGAGTGGCAGTGCGCACCGCTCCCCACGGAGAGTCAGCTGAGCAGTCTCCTACAGGTGGGAGTCCACAGGCAGCATCTACGTATGTGTTCCGAGGGCTGGCCTGGAGGGCGGGTGGTGGGGACGGGAGAAAGGGTTCTGGACCTGTCCCTCTCTCAGCAGAGAGGATAGGCCCTCCAGGCCCCAGGGCCCCTTGTGGGTGTGAGGCAGAAGGAGGTACTTGCAGAAAGCACTTGCGTGTTACTGTCTTCTCTGGTCACATCTTGTGTTCTGCATCCTGAGTCATGGTCTCTTTCTCCTGCCCTCTCTCATTAGGAATCCCCTTCCTCTGCATCCCTGTGGCTTTGTGCTCTTCTCATCTGTGGCTCTGCTGTCCTTGGCTTTCTCATTCCCTTTGGGCCCTCTAGTCCCTGCTTCCCTCTGCTCCTTGCTTTCTAGTCCTGTCTTTTCCTGTTTCTCTCACTGTTCTGTCTGTTGTGATCCCACCCTCTGCTGACATAATTTTCTGGTTTTGATATCTACTCTTTCTTCTTCTGTGTCTGGCTCATCTCCTTTCTCTCTGGCCGTCCCCACCACACACACATGTACCCCTTTTCCTAGACTTACGGCTGCCAGCCACCCTTCCTCCCTGAGGCTGCTGGCAGTCAGATGTGCCTTCAGCCACGCAGTGTCTCCCAGGTTAGCTCACACTTAGGCCTTAACATGGGCTCCTGCTGCCAGCAGGCTGAGCCACTGATGGCTGACACTGGGTAGGGGGTGGGGGATGGCACCCCTCCAAGAGGGTCCCAGGTTCCTGGATATATCCTGGCCAGAGGTGGCCCTGTACAGGCTGGTTCTCTTTCAGCTACCACCACAGACCCTCTGCCATTCTGGGTCCTCTCAGGTACCCAGCTGAGGCAGGCAAGCCCCAGGGCCCACTGGTAGTGAAGGGCAGAGCAAGGAGAGGCTGGGTATTTGCTCATATCTGGTTTGGGAGAGAAAGTTCCAGGCTTGCAGACTGTGGTTAGCACTGGCCTGTGAGTGAGGACTCTGTGTTCATTGCAGGGCTTCAGAGGAGCAGTCTTCATCTGAGTCCACAGGGCCCTGAGGGTTCAGGGAAGGACTTCGGGAGTCTGAGAGCCTCCTGACCCTGTAAAAAATTGTATGAATGGGTATTTGAGGGAGTAAATGTCCCTAACCTTTCACCTAATACTTAAAAGGACCCTTAACCCCACAAATGTTCAAAAGAGGTTGGAGATTTGCTGTTCTACCCTTGAGAACATTCTTCCTCTTCTCATTGGATTTGGGCCACTTTCCGTCCCGTACTGGTCCCACCCTCCTGCCCTGGTCAGATAGCTTTGTGTGCTATCCAAGCATGTCGGCCCACCCCCAGGGGCACTGGGATATTCCTTTCCCCCAGTGGAATTTCAGGCTCATACGTTATGGGAAACTGAGGCGCAGGTTAGGCTTGAGACCCACAGGAGAGCCTACTTATCCCTGCCTGTGGGATTTGGGGAAGCATCACAAAGAACTGAGCTGGCTTTTTCTAAGGCCAGTCTCAGGGGTCTACAGAAGCAGAGCTTTCTCAGCAGAAAATTTAGGTGGCACATGCTGGTA